>JAOTAV010052625.1:0-15978 GCA_026546445.1 Cyclargus thomasi
ATCAATAATTAAATATTTAATTATTATATGTATTTTAAAATATTAAAAGTGATTGTTTTGAAATAATCCATTGCATACACTGTACAAATTAAGTTAATACTAAATATGTATTGTAATTGTAAATGCATATAAAAAAATATATATTTATATCACACAAAATATTTCAAAACTACTATTTTTTAAAATTAAATCTAAAATCAATAAAGTTTATAATAATTATTAAAGAGTGTGAAAAGCGATTGTTTTGAAATTTATTATCTTTCGCGTGCACTCTACACATAGACATAATTAGGTCATAACAATTAAATAAAAAATATCCTTGTGAATTTGTATTGGTCGAAAGTAAATAAGATAAACACACACTCACGCGAACCCTACATATATACACCGGTTTTCAATATAAACGATTATTTATCATAAAAAAAACCTGTTCCGAGGTAAATTAAGGATCAAATCTAGCTTGTGTTCTGTATTAGAATGACGCTTGTTGGGTTGAGATATTGAATTTTTGTAAAAAAAAAATTACGAAAATTTTTATTACGGTTTTTATTTTTTTTTTCTTTATTGAGAATATTTTTTTTCGGTCACCATGGAAGAGAGACGTTACGAGTTCACGCCGGTACCAGCTAATGAAGGCAAGATGAGTAACAGCATCAAACTTCAGTTGTTGATCGTCACATGCGGTAAGTTTTTTTTTATTTATAGTGATAGATTCATAGGTTTTTTTTATTTACAGTAATAGATTCATAGGCAAATTTAAATAACAAGAAAACGCATGATATTTTTAACAGAATATATCACGGCCTCTATAAATAAATTGCTTTACGAAGTATCATAATTCACAAAGTACTGAAAATCCTGTTAAAACTAGTTTTACTTTTTATTACACTGAATAATATTGCACTGTAACTGATCATTTTACAATAGGTTTACGCTAAAACTAAGATTTTATATAATTTTTATAACATATTTTTCGAATATAAATTTAACACCGTCTACGTAATAAGGCGAGCGAGAGGTAGGTATACTAAATTTCTGAATTAATAAAACACATTATGAATAATTTAAATTCATAAACAGAATTAACATATTCCGTAAACTCCGTGACACTCCTTATATTTTTCTAAAAGGAAAGATATAAGGAGTGTCTCGTTTAGAAAAAAGTTTTTCATATTTTATCACATTAAATAAGTTGTGATATTTTTATAATAACTTGTATAATTTTTTATTTCGTATTAACAATAACATTATGTCGAACATAAATAAAATAGTAAGAATTATTGCGCTCAAACTTTTTTGTTAACTTTTGCTACTACGTTATATAATATCATTATTTGTTAAGACTTGATACATTAGTTTTGAATTTATCTATTTTATTGTACTTATATCTAATTACAACTCACATTTCGAGATTAAGCCTGAACATTAAAAGTAAATCATAATCAATCTTTATAGCTTTGAAGTTGGCACCAGCTTACTTAAGCGTAGGTTTAACGTCAAGAATCTAAAAAATTGTAAAAGCTGGTACCGACTTCAAAATTTATTAAGATCGATATAATTAGGCTAATATATATATAAAGCACTAACAGACAGTAATTTATTTGTTAATTATTAGTTTTTCTAGCCTTTTTTTACAGTAGAAGTTGGTTATGTGTGTTTTTTTATGTGGGGTTATGTATAATTAAACGGATACAAAATCAATCGTAACATTTAATGCTACGATTGATTTTGTATGTTATGTAATTAAATGAATACAAATTATTCGCGACATATATTTTTTTATTATTGAACGTTTTTTCGTACGCCAAGTCTTAAAAACGATTTTTTTTTGCGTAAAAATAATAATTTTACATGCATACGATAAGCTGTGATTTATTTTGAGACGAATACACACAAAATAATTATAAAATCTTATCTGAAAGTTAATATATTTTATAATCACTGAAAACATTTTCGATTTAAATTGATAAAACAGTATCAACGTAGCATTGATTTTGAGATATATTTTTTTAAGATTAGATAAATAATTAAACCTACTCAATATATCACCATGTAGTTTAATATAAATTTATGAAACAGGTTTTCAGTTGTTATTGAAAACAAAAAGATGATAAAAGCTTGTTTTACGAGTTAAAAGGTCAATGTGATTCGCAATTTCATTTTGGATGGCTCTTCAATCGGTATTTTTAATATTTTAACCCCTAACGCAAAAAAGGGGAGAAGTTCCTAAATGTGACGTCAGAGTATATATAAAGGAAGTAGACTACATCCAGCCAAAAACGCGATTTGATTACCTGACATTAAACTTACGCTTATGGTACCGACTTCAAAATTATAAAGATTAATGACGCTTAATGTTGGGTCTAAGGCCAATCCTTATAAAGCACTGATAGAGAATAAAAAATATATCTTACTTTTCAGTTCGTCTATCCAATGTTTTTGTTATGAAAGTCGGTTTTTATTTTTTGTTTTAAATTTTTTTTCATACTTGCAAATATAAACAGAGCTCGCTTCAAAAACTAGCTTACTAGATTTTTTAAATTGTAGTTTGGTTTTTGGGGCATAAAAAATTTAAATATAGTTATAACAGATAATATATATATACATAAAAATCTTTTAATATAAAATGTAAATTTTATTAAATGTGTTAATATTATTTAACAATTTTATCGTGCAATAAATATTAAACGGATTTTGAAATGGTTGCAAAAGCTTTTATATATTTTTTTGATTATGCAGAAAAGAGGAATAAATTATTTATATTGTCCCGGGATTTAAACGTGAATAAAGTTGATCTGGCTTTTTGCATAAAAAATTCTAGTATTAATTCTACTATTTTATTTTGCTGAAACTCTTTGCTAGTTTTTTCTATAATTTTCAAAAATCCGGAACAATACCCAGGTTTTTCGAGCTTTTCCTTTTTTTTTTAATTTAAAATAAAGCACTATAATATTTTATATAATATCGTTTTTCTTTGACACCAGTACTTAGTGCAAAAGGCTTTAATAAAAAAGTTGTTTTAATCACATTTTTTATCGTCTTTGCTCAAAACATTTATTACAATTTCAACAATCAGTATTTAATGCTCAGTTCAATATCAATTAGATACAAACAAGGAATCAATTCAAAAAAAAAAAAGAATTTCTGTAAACGTAATTTAAAATGTTTAAGAAGAATACTTATAAAAGTTGTCAAAAAAAATTTAAACCCTCATCACATGTTTTTTAAAAGATTAAGTTTTTTAAAGGATCTAAGAAACAAAGTATAGTAATAGAAAATAAAAACGAAAATCTCCAAAAAACTCGGGTTTCAATTTCTCAAGCCCGGGTTTTTTGCGATCCCTAAAACCCGGATTTTCGAGTTTCGGGTAGCCCGGTTTCGATGCCCTAGATATATTATCAATCATCCTCAGAACAGTTTTGATATGGTAACACTGTTAGACTAAAGTGCTTAAGATCATGCGGCCACACACCTGTTAGAAAATTTGTCATTACTATACAAACCACGATAATATAAAGTGTTGTATTATCGCAACTCACATTATTTTTGTCAGTCGTGCTTTGTAAATGACAAATTTTTTCGACAGTACTTATGGCAGTAAATTTTCACTTTTTTTTTCCTATTTATATCAGTTCCCACTTCTACCACTACCTTAACTTTAAAATTATCGTTTCAGTGAACATCGGTCAGATAATAGTTGGGTACAGCGTGGGCTGGTCTGCTCCCATCATCCCGAAGCTCCAAGATGTTGAGCAGACTCCTCTACCGGGTCCCATCTCGGACCTTGAGGCTTCGTGGGTGGGGTCCCTGCTTTACATCGGGAGTATGAGCGGTGGGTACCAGTAGCCTTGACTCTTAGTGGGTTTGATTCCTGAAACAGAATGAAAGTGGTCATTGGAACCGTGGCTATAGGTCATGCTGGCAAAACACCATGGGCTCCCGACAAAAGACGGCCTCTTGGGTCAGAGCCATGGGTAATAAAGTTTGACAAGCGGCGCTTAGAGATATAGTCTATAGAGAATATATAGAACTCAGAAGGTTATCTTTAAAGAAACAAACCATGCGAGTCTTGCCTGTGTGCGCTATAGACTCTGGCTTGATCCTCACAAAAGAAGTTAAAAATGTTTTGTGGCATGAATGCTTAAGTTTGCAGGATGCAAAATGTAAGAATTCATTCTATAATTTTACCATGATTGGAGTCTGAATAAAGTTAATGTATGTAATTGGTGTGTGCAAAGAATGCAGACCAACGACTCGGGAAAAGTAGTTTTTTCCTGTAATTAAAACTATCCGACGTCTTGTTTAAAAGTTACTCTACACTATGCTTGAATCACCGCAAGTTGGCACATAACTTCATTTCAAGGCTGTTTTAAGCCATACGGCCTCAATCAATAATAATCTTTACCTCCACAAATCTTTTCCAGTACCTATTTAACCATGACGCCTAAACCAATTATCTGTATCTCCAAAAATCTCTTCCAGGGCCCATTAAACCATAAAGTCTAAACCAATGATCTGTATGTTTAAAAATCCTTCTCTTCCAGGGCCCTATTAAACAATAAGTCTTGAACTAATGAGCTGTATTTCCAAAAAATGCCGCTTCTCCAGGGTCCTATTAAACCATAAGGCCACAAACAATGATCTGTATCTGCAAAAATCTCTTCCAGGGCCCTATCTCACTGCAGCTCTCGCAAACGTGATCGGCCGGAAGCCGTGCATGTTTATTGGGGCTTCAATGAACATTCTGGCCTACCTGCTGGTGGTGACGACGAAGAACATCGCCATGGTCTACGCCATCAGAATCATCAGCGGTTTCGGCATGGGCATCTCTGTCGTCGGTAATATTGTATACGTGGGCGAGATTGCGTGAGTTAATTTATATTTTAAATACTTTATACCATGCGAAAGTGTGTCTATCTATCAATTACCTTTCTCAACCGTTAATGTTGATATTTGGTGTGGAGATACTTTGAGTGAGAAGAAATTTTGAGAGAAAGGACATAGGGTACGGTTTATCCCGGAAAAATTTACAATTCCCGCGCGATAGATGAACTTTGGCGCATAGGAGTCGTGTCATCTAGTTTGAAATAATAAAAAAAAATAAAAATAAAGCGCTCTACACAGTACCAAAGCGACTCATTCCCACGACTTAGGCCAGTTGGCATTCATATGGTGCGTGTCAAAATACGTCGAACAAACGCAGTGGTTTGATATGTCAAACGGCTGCCAGTTATTTTAAAATGTCAAATGCTCCCTTTTTTGGCTACCTATAGCTAGACCACAACCGATGTACCGCGCCCTAGGATCGTGGGATGGTGCGGGAGACGGGTAAGAATACTAACGCCGTCGGCGTTGACGGCCAACTGACAGAGTAGCGGCTGATAACCATGGTAACTCTCCTCCGCCGCGCTCATACTCAAGGCGCAGTATAACTCTTGTGGTCAATCTATATGTGTACGCTGTGATCATTGCACCCAGTTAATATGCGCCGACATGTCGGCGGCTTGTGTAGTAACATTTAATGGCTCGGCGACATTTAAGCTGCAGTGGAGTGTCTTGTAGTTGCTGATGTCAAGCCGCTGAGATATTGCTAAAACAGTTTTTCCACTTGCAAAAAGCGAAGCCTTCGACCCAGCCCGTTGACAAAATAAATAAAAGTTGGAGTTCATTTCAAAAAAAAAGAAGATAAGGGTATCTATCATTCAGGGGCTGTACTGTGAAACCTTTTTAAAACTGAAACAAACAATTAGCATGCCGCGTTGAATTATATTAAATTGACACTTCACAAAATCATAATAATATGTCATTCTGGCCCCGCGCCCCGTGATAAGTACCAGAAGAAATTTTGTTAGTACTAGACAACGGAAATATATTTAATACCTTTAACTTTACATGTACATAATATTTTTATATTAAAATACACATATTTAATACGCATCCATGAAGTTATAAATATATAAATAATAAGATATATAAAAAATAAGAGCATTTATCGCAAGTTATTAGGCCGACAGGCGGCAAAGCATTTGTATATATCCATTACATCTTCTTTATTGCGATCTTTGGGCGACAGTAGCTGCATTCCATCAGGTGACCCGCTTAACACTTAAAAACCGGCCAAGTGCGAGGTGGACTGGCGCATGAAGGGTACCGTACAAAGCATTTAACAAGAAAAAGGTACAAAGCATTAAACGTTAAACAAACTATAACAAATATGGCGGCGATAGTGCGTCGCGATGTTCAACGTTCGTTCAACAGTGATAATATCTCCTGTTAACTAGAATGCATTAACAACTATATAGTACATACTATACGAAACCCATCGTGCAAGGCATTCGCGGTATCGACGACTTATCGCGCCATCTTTTATTTAACAAGCTAAATGTCCAAAAAGCAAACCCGACTGCAGGAACCATTGAAATTCAAACATCTAGTTGTAGAAATAGAATGGTCATTTGAAGCCCTTCATTTTGATATCCTACTCGAACTAAACGGGCGGAGAAAAATTTCGGAACCTCACAATTTTGACTTCAATATCCGCCATTTTGATTTTTTAACTCTTATTTACCTAGTGTCACTGGCCCTATCAAGAGTAATTTAACGATACCTCATACGTTAAAATCCATCTCGCCGCTTAGGCTACAGAACGAGCCAAACAATTATATATACATACAAACTCCCGTAAAACAAATCCTCCTTCTGGCGCAGTCGGGTAAAAGGAAAAAAAAAACACGTGTCTTGTATAAGAACCCCCTTCGATATTCTGTTTTAGTACATGCCCCTTAAAACAACAGAAATACATATTCTGCCAAAATGTCAACTCTAGTTTATTATCTTTCTTAAGATACAACCTGTAGACAGACATACAGATATCGAAGTCTTAGTAATAGGATCCCGTTTTGCCCTCTGTGAACGTAACCCTAAAACGACATAAACAAGCTACCAGTCCAATGTGCCAGTGTCCACTTATGTAATTTTCTTGTCTAGTACAGTCTGCAAAATACTTGACATACAAATGCATTTTTTTACCGAGGTACAATATTAATATAAAAATACAAATACATATTTTGAAAACGTGACGTTTTTCGGGTACAATATTAAGTAAAAATACAAATAATTATTTTAAAAACGTGACGTTTTTCAGGTACAATATTAATTAAAAATACAAATACATTTTTTTTTTAAATGTGACGTTTTTGTAAAAACAAAAGTATCCTCAGCTACTCTCCATCCTTCCAATATATGCCAAAAAAAAAATCGGTTGAGTATTTTTTAGACTGTTGAAAAAGAACAGACAAATAAACCCACGTTCCCGTTAATAATGTCAGTATGACAGTGCTTAGATGCTACGACGTACGACTTACGACACACACATGCTTAGCCGCGCGGTCCGCTTTTATGAAGATAGCCTACTTGGTTCTATATACTCGTTACTACCTGACTAGCGACGACGATGACAAAAATCATAATCGATATAATGAAAACAAGGATGCCTGAGATTTAATAATGATAATAATAATCTTTTTTTTGCGATAAGATATAAATGCAAAAACATGATAATAGGAATGTTGACAAGGTCAAAAATTCGTTGATTTTTAAATAATATTAGGATATAATAACCACTATCACGCAATATTAAACATAGTTATCTAATAGAGTCTTACCGCGGTGCGTACAAACTTGCTAGAGGTGACGTCACAACTAGGTATCGTTTTGTATGGAGCGTATTAGGAAGTTAAATTTTATGTGATCTTTAAATTATCATATGAGGAAAATTTAAGCTATCGGCGTAATTTTTACGGATATTTCTATTTTTGGGACGTCTTTAATTAGAAATGATAAAAAATATATTCGATTAGCTTATTTTTCTTTGCCTCACACCTTTTTTTTTTATTTTGCTTTCCCTTGTACGTTGACGATCATGTAGCATGCATTACGTCAGAGTACATATTATAGAACAAGTATTTTTATTCAAATACATTCGTCCCCTATTTTATCTCTTTGGGAATAAAATTTACCATAAACTTTTCATAGCGACTGACTACGTTTCAACGTCTGCCTGCATGCCAAATTTCAGTTCGATCAGTCTTTTAGTTTTAGGTACAGCTCACTCTCATTCATTCAGGCCTGTAACTATTCGAACCTCTATAATTCAACTCAATTCAAGTTAACTCGAGTTCCCTACAAAATCTCTCTATTTTTCTAATTTAATCCATTCATTGCACCTGGTTATTTGAACGAAAAAATTACCGATATATAGCGCGCGTTAATATGAACCCATCGGCGTCTAACCCTCCACAATTCAAAGCTGCAGAAACAAAGAGGCGGAAAGATTGTAACTACAATTACAAAGTTGACAGTCCCTTTTTTATGAGGGAATATGGATAGGGGGATTAGTAAAGTTGGGCCACCGATGAACTCACTTACTGAACGAAAACAACGCCGTATGACGCCAGTTTCCTGTAAGGTATTCGTGCCGAAGCATGGCTCTCTCACGGCAATAAATTTGGATATTGATATGATAGAAGTTGCTGATGATGAAGATTCACGAGTGATAGTTGCCTAAAGCCCTAAGATAAGGCTCGCCCTCAGGCTGGGAGGCTGGATTATATTTGAAGAGGGCCTCGTTTAATATGTCGTAAAAGACAATTTATGGAACGAAATGTTTACGGCTTAATATCTGTTATTATTTCTCCAGATGAAAAATTAAAGGTTTTTTAAGACCACTCCTTTATGGTCTAAAAAATATTTTTAAAATAATAAGCTAAATGTCCAATAACAGAATACCCGATTGCAGGAACATTGCAATTTAAACATCAAGATATTTCTAGAATTATTATTTGAAGTCCTTCATTTTGATACCTTACTCGACCTAAATGGAAAAAAATTGTTGGTACCTCACAATTTTGAAATCGAAAATCGGCCATTTTAATTTTTTAATGTACCCAGTTTCACCTGCGCTATCAAAACAAATCTAACCTCACACGATGGATTTTATTTATATATTTTATCTATCTATATCTCAAAGTGACGACCTCTGTGGCGCAGTGGTTGAGC
The DNA here is from genome assembly GCA_026546445.1 of Cyclargus thomasi. Taxonomy (NCBI): domain Eukaryota; kingdom Metazoa; phylum Arthropoda; class Insecta; order Lepidoptera; family Lycaenidae; genus Cyclargus; species Cyclargus thomasi. Next base: position 9,058 of record JAOTAV010052625.1, read on the forward strand.
TGCTCACGCCGGGGCACGCCGGGGGTCGCGGTTTCGAATCCCGCCGACGGAACAAAAAGTTTTTCAATGTTCCTGGGTCATGGATGTATATTAAATATGTGTATTATATAATAAAAATCTTAAATATGTGTATAGTATGAAAGTATTAAATATATTTCCGTTGTCTGCTACCTGTTACACAAGTCCCTCGGGTACTTAGCACAGGTCCAGATTGTCGTGGTATGAAGCGTCCATGGATGTTATTATTAAAGTATATCCGTACCAAATTTTAGCAAGTTCAGCAGCAAGGAGCAACCAGATAGACATACATTAAATAATATTTGTATGGATTGATCGAATTCCTTTATACGTCGGCAGCAGTACTATGCTATAAGCCACCTCTTTCCATCTTTTCAGGTCCACCAACATCCGAGGTATACTCCTCACCTCCACCTCCATCATTGGTATCTTCGGCACCCTGGTGGTCTACGCCGTGGTACCCTGGGTCTCCTATGTCGCATCAGGTTACATCGCCCTGGGCCTCAGCGTTGCCTATGTAGCAGGCATCATCTTCATCATACCAGAATCTCCAGTCTTCGATATCATGAAAGGTAAAGTTACAGTTAGAATTGAGAATGAAAGTGCTAAATGACGTTTTGAACATGAACTATAGAGAGAATTCAAAATAAAAAAATAATAGTAAAATCTCACGTGAAAAGTGTTGTATGTTACAATGGTCTTTTGAAAAAAAAAATGTGAAAATAAGCATTTTTAAGTTAAAGAAAAAGATGGTGATATTATTTTTGCAAATATAAAATATATTCAACATATATATCTGGTGAATTTCAGATCGTGAAGTAAAAGCTATCAAGACTTTAAACCAGTTGGGTCGAGCAGATGAAGTGGAAAAGTTTTTAGACACATACAGCAAGAAGCGCTACGAGGAGACCAACAAAATCAAAGACTGGGTTGAAATCTTCACCATCAAGTCCAACAGAAAGTCTCTCCTGATTACCTTCCTTTTGGGAACCTTCCAGCAGCTCAGTGGTGTGGCAGTCGTGCTGTTCTTCTCAACCACAATTTTCGAATTAGCTGGATCTTCCATCAGGCCCGATGTCGCCACCATAATTATTGGAGTGACTCGATTCCTGTCGAGTTTGATCGCTCCCACCTTCGTAGAAAGATCTGGAAGAAGAATTCTACTGTTGATCTCAATGGCTGCATGCTCAGTCAGTTTGGTAAGTTGTTGCAGTATTTTTCTATAGATTTATGGGTATTACCGAATGGTAAAAATGCCATCAGCAGACATAGCACTGTGGAGGTTTTTATTAAGTAACACATCAGAACGAAAATTAATTATTGCATTATGATAAAATTTCCATCGCAAATGTACATAAAAATGTATACTTTACCGGTTAAACTTTTGGTAATCACCAAGGTCACAACTAAATTTTCGCTTGTGTGCAAGCAGCGGAAAAATAATTTATTTTAAAATTTAAATACAACAAAAAGTATAGTTATACATCATTTGGAATATTAGAGTATGACGTAATGTTATTTTCCGAAAGAGCGTCCATTGCCTTTGGTTTACACTCGAGAGGGTTTGGGTTAACACCCGGGTGGAGGCATGTACCAATGAGACATTTTCTGATCTCAAGTACATAATACGGATGCTCGTACGGTGAAGGATAACATCGAGAGGATAGCGTCACATAGTACCCGACGTATTGAGCTATTTCATTCCTCTGAACTAGGCCGACTATATTATTAGAATGCTGTATTCGCGTGGGCATATGGTCATTTACAAATCCTGTCCCAAGCAATACAATATTTGATGAATGGTTACTTGGCTCTGAAAATGCTGTATAAACCATCCGCAATAGATGCAAAACCCGTTTAATGTTATTTACCGAAATTACATTTTTTGTAACCATAATAAACGTTGTAGAATTCAGAATAAATTTGTTATAAAGACCGTATTTGCATTTAAATGAGACGGGGGAACTCAGTAACTCACAATTAATCTAGTGATTCAATTTTGTATTTCGTAATTTTGGACTCATCCCTGACGTTCTGATAAACAAAGGTTTAATGAACTAGGCATTGTTGTATTCGAAAGATTGGAAACAAATGTTCATAGAAATATAGCTAAATCAACAGATTTGAATGCCACCAAAGGTGTTACTCATGCATCCTTGTTAAACATACATCTATACATAAGTGAAATGAGCATGTCTGTGCATTTAATATTTTTACAAAATATAATCAATGTAAGGGGGCTGAGGAACAGTAATAGAAAACAAATAAAATTTTTAATCCTTGTTAATAACTTATAATATACAATAGTACAAATTAGTGCACATTAAGTCGTCTAATTTCATGCTAAGCAAAGCTTGCGTTATGGCAATCGGACAACGGATGCACATAGCACACCGAGCCGTCCTATCCTCTTCGTCTAATTCTACACTTAAATCCTATACTAATCGTTCTTAACAGTTGTCTGTATGTTTATCTATATGTTTGTTAGTACGCGCTAATCTTTGGAACTACTGGACTTGAATAAATAATAAATTTCTTGATTAGCTATTAAGTCTAGGCAGCACAGAGGATACTTTTATTCCGGAAAAGTGTACGGTTCCTGCGTGATATACAAATTTTCGGATAACGAAGTTGCTGGTACCAACAGGTACATAATAATTCATGGTTTTCTTCTTTTTCAGACGATACTTGGATTCTACTTCTACCTGGATAGGGTACAGAGCCCAATTATACCCAACATTGGCTGGCTTCCTCTGGTAGCCCTCATAACATACTTCTTCTGCTACGAAGCAGGTAAGAAATCCTCATCTTGTTAAATTATTGAGAATATTATTATTACTTTCTAAATCTTGCACAAGTGTTGGTTTAAACTAATTTGAAATTTGCCGTCATTGTTATTATTATAATTTATTTTGTCGTTATGTTTTTACTTTGAGATTAACTACTATGTATAAAATCTTTAGCAACATAAATTTTCCAATTGATTCTAAAATGCTATGCATTAACTGATTCCACATTTTTTCATACAGTTTTCGTTCTTAAATACTTACCTGTTTTCTAATCACTTTTCTCTATTCCATTACAGGTTTCGGTTCCATTCCCAACGCGATCGTCGGTGAGATGTTCCGAATCAACGTCCGTTCCAATGGCTCCGCTCTCGCCATCACCATGACCTGGCTCGTGGGTTTCGCTCTCACCACCAGTTTCACCACCATGGTGGACGCCCTCGGCGGCGACGTCACCTTCTGGCTCTTCGGCGCCTCCTGTATCGTCTCATTCCTCTTCACCTTCTTCTGTCTCCCCGAAACCAAAGGCAAGACCCTCCAAGAGATCCAAGATTTACTAAGTTAATGCTAAGTTATTTAAGTCAGTGAATAGGTTAGAACAGCTGTCGCTTAGCTATTGTGAATGTACGCATGGGCCAGTATTGTAAAATACTTACGACTGATTGATTGTTTTAAGTTAAGTTTGTAAAAAGCGAATAAGATGAAATTAATAATTTATGATTGCTCAAGTAATACACATAGATAAATTTATAAAATATTTGTACAAAATGTGAAAAAAGGTTTGTGATTTCAAAAAGAGGCCTAGAAGTTCTAGTCTTATCTAAATTTGACATATGGCAGTATTTTTGATATCAGAATGAGATTTTCACAAAGTTAAAAACGTGGTTAGTTCTTAAATACGTAAGTGACAAAATGACGAAAGATCGTATTTTAGAACGCACCGTTTAGATTTAAGATAGATTAAGATAATATGATATTATAACTAAGTAGAAGAATTATAGAAGTTGCAAAATATTGACATGTTTTATTTGTACTAAATATAATACATTTCTATCCCTATTCTGACACCTATAAAAAAAAAGTTCTTTCTATTAGTCTAAGGCAGTCCCTAGACCTACAATATCATTGACCAATACATTTTATTGTTTAATATGATTGAAATTGAAAGATGATTTGAATCCAAACGATCAATTATATTGCCAAATAATACGAACTGCTCGGTTATATGATATTAAGTCGGAGAATAATATTAATTGTACTCCTTATTAATAGGAAAAACATTGAGACATATTGAAAAAATATTTTTTAATGAGATGAATAACTATTGAGAATAGATTATAGTTTTTTTTATAGCTCCTTACTAAATCTTTATATTTTGAATATGAATTTTGACCACAGAGCGACCTCTAGTATTATACAATATGTGGTATGTTCTATCTATACATATAATAAAACAGTAAAATTGGAGTGTCTGTACATTTAATATTTTTACAAAATAATCAATATGGGGGTGCTAGAGAACAATAACAGAACACATATCGACGAAATAAAGTTGTCTGTTTATCTGTTTGTCAGGGCAACATACAGGATACTTTTTATCGCGGGAAAATGTAACGAAGTTGCGGGTACCAACTAGTTGTCAATAAAATTGTTCTTCTAGGGGCCGCCTTGTGTTTAAATGCTATGTCAAGTTTAATGAAAAGAATAATACAGTTTAAAACAAATGGTAAAAAGGTGACTGACTGACTGACAAGGTGATATATCGATACACAATCCAAACCATGGCATCCGATTTGAAAGAATTTTGATAAATTCTACTCTCTATAGGATAAAATAAGGGATACTTAAGATGAATAAAAATATAATAAAAACACATTTACTAAACACGCGAGGAACAAAACACAGCCAGATATATTATAAAACAATATAATAATTAAAAAAAAGGGAAACCAAAGTATAACAGAAAATCACAAATTTGCCGGGAGCGCCATGCTTCGGCACGAATGGGCCGGCTCGAGCGGAGCGACACCGCGGCCTCACAGAAAACTGGCGTGAAACGGCGTTATGCCATGTTTCGTTCAGTGAGTGAGTTTACTTCAAAGAAGTTTTATGTCCCGATTCACTTTTTACTCGATTTACCTTCATACTTTTTCAAGAGGACTCCATTTTTATTAAATAATTATAAAGCTCAGATAAAAGTTGTCTATCTCAAGACATAACCGTAGACGGCGTAACTCCTAATTGTGTATGTTGCAGTGATAGATAGCAAAGTAGACGTTTTTAAATGTGGCCGCTTAAAAATATTTTAAACAAAAGCGGGGAAAATGATACCGAAATAACTTCTCTACAGGACGTTACAAGAATAAGTGATAGTATTTAAGGATTCTTATGTGTGCCTAGTACAAACTTTACTGAGAATATGTCGGCGTTGCAGCGAATTTTTTTTTGTGATTTGTATGGGCAAGTGTGCCAGCGAGTGTGAGTTTGCTAATACGAATCACAAAAAAAGTTTGCTTTCAGCGCTGCTACTTTTACATTAAAGTCTATGCTGCGATAACATACGAACCCTGAAACATTATCACTTATTTTTGTCACACCCAGTATATGAGCACCGTAACCGGGTGACCATCAGAATACAAGTCTCCTTATCATCATCATCCCGCCAGTGGAACCGCGAATATCACCCTAACCGGATACGGTGACCAATTCGCGATGCACTATTCAATTCAAAGGTCTACTTCAAAATCGTTTTGAGTTCCATACTAACGGTACTCTAGATGTAGTATGATCGTAGCTAGCAGGTAGCTCCTGGCTCCGGGATCTCGGGTGGCTTCGATTTACTTTTTAGTTATCTCTCTAAAGGGCTCATGTGCTCCCAGACCCCAAGTGCCTGGGGTTTCCACCCCAAACGGATCAAACATGAGATCTCCGCTGAGGTTTTCATATTTGCGCCGCTCGAGGTTCTCCGCCTGGTTTGCGGCTGCGCCTGCACAGCTTGAGGTGCAATGAGATTTGAAATCGAATGAGATATTTCATGACATTCATCATTCATGACAATCATTTGATAAGCATAGACCCAGGGCACTCAAAAGTCGCCAAATTTCAGTCAGAAGTAAATCCTTAATCGCTGCAGCTCTTGAAAGAATTTTTTTAGGTAAACGTTCATATGGTGGTCTGCTCAACTCTCGCCTATTCGCTATCTATATAGTTTATAAGTTTTATAGTTACTAGACGATGCCCCAAACTCCGTTGTGCTATCTCCATATAAGTTTCAGCGGTTTGGGCGTGAAGAGGTAACAGAGAGACACACTTTCACATTTTCAATATTATCGTGAAAGCATGGACAGTTGGACACGATGAAACATAGCGCGAGCGGTGTTTTATTGCCTGTGATCTTTTCCCGAGGCTGACACGCGAGACAAAGCGAGTTCTACACTATCGTACTCGGGAGGTCTCGCTGTGTCTCGGCTGTACAGTAAACAGCGCGTACTTTCTTTTACATCCCACATTCCCGGTTCCGAACTTGTACCGCAACATACCATAGGTTATTACCTCAAGACGTACGTTTTTTTGTCGCGCTATTTCCAGACTCAGTGGGTTTTATTTATAGATCGCTTGCACTTGTCTTAAAATAGGCACTAACTGCGTACAGCGTTGTTTTTTTTCTGGCGCCCGCGGCACCAGTTTTTACGGTGAATATACTTATGTCATCTTGTAGGTTTGCTTCTTATTTTGTTTTTTTTTCTTAAGCGCTAAGGCGCTGTATAATGTACGAATCATGTGTGAAAAAACGAATCTTCGCACGTGAGTCCAACTCGCACTTGACAATTTTTTTAGACATTAATCTAGCCTTCGTTGGTCATGTTGAAATCGAATTAATATTTTTTAAATAATTCATAACAAACATACAAAATACAAAAATACAAATCTTGCCCGGTGTAAGATTAAAATAGTATTTTTATAGAAATCAGAAGGTGAACCATAATATATTTGATATTTACTGATCCACCTTTGATTTTTTTTTCTTTATCTTACTCTTCTTATGTTTAACTATATCTATAAAATTAGACTCATTCCAATATATAGTATTCACAATTGTGCACGTCCTATTTGCTAT
>JAOTAV010052636.1:0-15978 GCA_026546445.1 Cyclargus thomasi
CGAAAACATGCCTTTTAAGAGTGCTCAATTGTGCGAAGCATTGCTGTAGTTGAAACATTCAACGTTAAGCATTATGCGGTATGCCGCATAATGCGCTCTAGTGCTGTAATTGGAAAACTACCAATACTAAATTACCTTTTGAGAGAAAGAGATGGGTAGAAAACTTAAGTCTTACCATAGATAAATTAAACCTAGAGTAGCGGATCCCATACAAATTAGCGTGCCCGTAGTTTTCAGTTCAGACCTGACCGATAGATGTCGCTGAGGGTATCAAATACGCTATATTCAATAAAAATTAATTAAGGATACGTGACATCTAGTAGACTATCCTTAAAACTCCTTTGACACATCTAGCTGTGTCATAATTTTAGAAATTATTTTACAGCTAGATGTCGCTGATTAATTTTACACAGTAATGTCATAAATGTCGAAATTTTACCAAACTAAAGTTTTTGGTTCTTTAAGAATAACTATAGATACATATTTTTTAATTTTAATAAATTTAAAAGATATAAAATATAAACAAGATACAACAAACAACATTTAAAAGATACAAATTTGGAGTCGAATAGTTTTAAATTACGATTTCCACTCAAATAGTAATCACCGCGAGCAGTAAGCCGAAGTTCAAGCAGACGGAGTTACGGGTTAAGGGTAAACCTCCCAAAGAAACTATCCAATGATTAATAAATAAAAATGTTGGTACTTTCATAATAATAGAAATGAAAGGACCGCTTGCACTACTAGTACAAATTGTATGATGCGCGAGATAAAACGACCGGAGCGCGGCGCGGCGCATGGGCCTGGCATTGCACCGAAAAAATGTCATAACAAAACGAAAACGAAGTTTATCAATAGCGCCTGACTATCTCCTACTCATGAATCATGATACCGTTTTTGAACATAGATTCTGTCGCGGAGCAGCTTTCCAGCGACCGTGATCACAGGTGGACCATGGCCGATGGAAAGCAGCCGATTAGTGATCCGCGACAAAATCCGTAAGTGTTCATCATAATTTATTTTTGTGTGTGTTTTGTAGAATGTTTTAAATTCGCAAACCAACTGGCAGGACAACGTATGTCGGGTCCGCTAGTATTTTAGCAAATTATATCGTGACTGGCAACATATAGACCTAAGATTATTTTCCGTATACGAAATTTTGTATGGATCTGTAAGTCTATAAAATAATTGGTCTATGGTCTTACTTATTTCTCAACAAAATTCTGAGATTTTTGACATTCTGTACATCTTTTAGCCCACTATTATTATAATTTACATTCAATAAATTTTGTTTTACACACATATTACCTATTGACAATCGCAGTGAAGTTACCTTACGATAGTTAAACAATTTTGAAATCGCACATTTTCTGAATTTTTACCAGTAAAATTCGAACCCCGCATACTATTCGAAATTTCTGATAAATTTTTGTTGGATGTCTGACAGGCGGCCGAATTATTCTGATCAGAAATTTGGATAATGTGTGACCGCGCAGTTGGTAGTAACTGTCAAGCACATGTTAAGAGGCTTATGGTACATTTTCAGATTCGAACCCGCGACCCCCGTCTTAAGCTACCAACGCGCTTACCAACTGAGCCACAGAGGTCGTCAAAAGTATTAAATATACTTTTGTTGTCTGGTACCCGTAACACAAGTCCTTCAGGTACTTACCACGGGACCAGACTGACGTGGTGTGAAGCTACCCCGCCAAAACGAGCCATTTCCGTTGTCTGGTACCCGTAACACAAGTCCTTCAGGTACTTACCACGGGTGAAAAGACTAACACAGACTGACGTGGTGTGAAGCGTCCATAGATTAAAAAAATACACTTGACTCACCTCGGATACAACAGGATCTGGCAGTTGTCATATATGACGTCATCACTGAAGTCCCTCTTCAGCGTCTGTATATTATCCGCTATGACGTCAAGCGCGGTGTGCAGCCAGTACTTGTGCCGCTTGAGCTTGGCCAGCACAGCCTTCATAGTTAAACGCCGGCCGCTGAGCGACGCGCTTATGTAGGCACCCACGTCGTTACCGCACACCTTAGCGCCGAAACCGTTCAGGAACCTATAAAAAGTAAATGTTAAATCTATACTAATGCTAGATGATGCCCGCAAGTTCGTTGTGCGAAAATTAGTTTATCGCGCGGGAACCGTACATTTTTCCGCGACGAAAAGTATCTTATGTCCTTCCCCAGGACTCAAAGTGTCTTCATACCAAATTTCAGCAAAATCGGTTCAGCGGTTTAAGCGTTAAGGTTTAACAGGCAGACAAGCAGACACACTTTTGCATTTTTAATATTAGTAAGTAAGGATAATTCGATACGAACTCTTTTTCTCTGTATGCTATCATTTTAGCCCTAAGCCACTGGAATGATTTTGATGAAGTTTGGTATGAAAATACTTTGAGTCCCGGAGTAAAATTACGTTTCCCAAAAGATAAACGATATTTAGCGCAATGGAGTTGCGAGTAACATCTGGTACCGCATAGCTCTACTAAAATGTACGACTCACGCACGAAGGGTTCTGTACCAGTACAGAGCAAAAATTAGATAAATGCATTTTTGAAAGTTTTAAATGTAAAAAAAGTTTAAATTTATAAAAAAAAGTCATAAAATAAAAATGAGTTGATCGGAATCGAACCATGGCCTCTTCGAACTTAAGCAAACACCCTACTTACTCCGTCACGCGTCGAATTTATCGTTATTATTATGCATATTATTATCAAACGAAAACGTAGAAAACATATTTGTTGTATTAGACCCATTTAAATATTTGATTTTTTTTGTTTGTAGTATTTGTTGTTAAAGCGGCATACATATTCGGACAGGTACATACATTTTTTGGAAAATAATAATATCGATGCTTTACTACCTCAACCTCGTACCTTAAAAATGGCTATATTTCAGGAGACAATAAAAACTGATAATATATTTTTCTTAGTAACTGTAGAAGACTAGATTTGAGGTTATTTAATAAGTAAATTGTTACGTATAAAATATATAAAAAAAGTATAATCAGCTTTTTTTGGCTAATGAAATATAGCCATTTTTAAAATACGAAGTTAAGTCAGTAAGGCATCGATATGTTATTTTATTTACTTACGAGTTAAAGATCTTATTAGAAGACACAAGTAGATTGAAACTGTAGCATTGCTTTTGAGCTTCCTGTATTTTATTTAGCCGGCTTATCATTTTCTTCTCGTGCACTACCATGTACAGCATCTAATTTAGAAATAAAAATGTATTTTATTAAAAAATGTTATAAAATTTCAATGAACAACTCAAGATAAAAATACTGTTAGTATTTTTATCTTGAGTTGTTCATTGAAATTACATTTGATGAAGATGTGGCGGTACCCACATTAAGCGTAATAATCCTGCATCGCGCTACCGAAGTTTTCGAAACACGGCGGTATATATACGACAGCTGATATGTATCACGTGGGCGTCGGCCTGACCGAGTATAATATAGAGTATAATACCTCTCTCGGTCGGAAGATCTTCCTTTGGCCACCACGTTCATTACCACAAAGATGATTCTTTCATTAGAACAGCACATTTGTTTGTTCCTCAACGTCGTCGCTTAAATAAAGCAACCAATCAACGCAATTTTTGGCATAGACTTTTTAATTAGTTAAAGGATGGAGAGTAACATTGGCTGCTATTTTAGTCTTAAAAGACATGATATTTTTAAATTGAATTTTTACCGATTTTGGAATAAAATGGTGTTTACCCTAGAATTTGTTGATAATATTGAGTATTCCTTAAGACTTGACAAGTGTTCAAGTCTTTCCCTAACAGACTTTGGCTGCATGCAGAATACACGCAGACAACGATACTGCGCCTCTTCATTAATGTTGTATTCCTGTAAAACATGTCAAGGGGCTTAGCGAAGACTTAAACATTTTCGCTTCTTTGGAGAATCGCCAAACAAAAATGTATGGAAATGACATACGGCGTTACAATCGCTTATGTCATTTCAATATTTTTGTTTGGCGATTCTGCAAAGAAGCGAAAAAGTTTTGGTGATGGCTAAGCCTCCAGGTAAATTAATTAACGTTATAAATGAAGAAAAATACCATTATTAATTAATCAGGAAATTAGTCCCAACAGGGATCTTGCCTTGGAGAAAAATTTTTAATTATTTAATGCAATAAAAATGCAAACCATATCTTTTATTGCCTCTTGTCCTGTATAACTTGTCTAGGCATCAAAATAATACCATAATAAAACTGACCAAAAAGTTTATACTTGATTTGAGAGACTTACCTTTAAAATTTCTTTAATTTGCATAAGGGATTGAAAATTATTTTTTATTATGGCTGGTTCTAGCCTCATGGCTTCTCTGACATCCAAGCCTGCTAACGTACCAACATTTTCCAATATAAGTTTAGTGTTAGTGGGATCTGCAGAAATTATAAATCCATTTCTTCTGATAACATCAGCATTGAATTTTATATCATTTTCAGCAATGTGTAGAGATTCTAATATGTCTTCGTACGGTCTATGTCTCATCGGTAGGTAGTTTCTAAGATATTTTTTAAATTCCTCATTGGTTATTCCTAATTTCCAACTTAAAAATTTTTCTAAAACAGTCATTCTGACTGTAACTGAAATTAAATATTACATTATTTTTGTAATTGAGTCACAAAATAAAATTTTCTTTAAAATTAAAATTATTTTTTATATAACTGTCTGACATACATACCAACATTAGTTTTGTCATCTTCAAAATTATTGTTTGTTTTCTGACTCTGAGGTAAAGCTTTAAAAAACTCATACAATGCTTCTTGTAAATTAAAGTGTTGTTTCAGGATGCCATCTTTTTTTAGCTGAAAAATAGTCTTTGACTTTACTATGGTGTGGTATCTGGAACAACAAGGGTATAATTGAAAATTACTATTTTGATAAACTATCCAAGCATAATCTATCATAATTATTGTGCTAGGGATTTTTTATGGGTCTTGTTACTGAGAATTGAGTTAATAATGCAACCCTGCATTTTTGTTTTCAATTAAATGTAATGAAGTCAGTTCACGACGCGACATCCTGCCGAGAGCATGGCTTGATCTTAGATGCCATATCTCATATTCTGTTTATTTATAATTAGACCTGTGCGTTGATTCAATATACAATATTCATGATCTCTTGATCCCTACCATGAACAGATCTAGAAAATTTTTTAGATTAGTAGACTAGTCTGACAGGGCAATGACTATCGGGTCCACTAGTGTTTCATTTGTTTTGATTAGATTTATTAGATAGACTTCTTTATTATCTATAATGTCATTAATTAACAGCAGTAGGATACCTGATGATATACTTTGGTATAATGCTGGTGAATTGGCACTCTTTCAATATAACACCATAATTCTCCATTGATATTGGATTCATACTAAATAAATGTGGATTTGAGCATGCCTGTTCAGCTGGTATATCAAATTTATGTAATATCTGCAGTATGTATTGAATATCCTCCTTAGAGAGTTTTAGTATATTTGGATGTTTCTTCTCTAAATTAGGAAGTAAACTTTCTTCAAATCTTGAACCTAAAAAAATTACAGAAACTTATTTTTAGCTCAGCTTGCATATAACGTGAAATACTTGATGTCAAGACTATTCCATACTATTAAAACATTATAAATATATTGTATTATTTCTACCTGTGACATTCTCGTAAAAATGTATAAATGGAATATTATTAGAATACGATAATTTTCTTATCCTTGTGTTTGTCTTAAAAAAGCCAGGGAAAAGTTTTAGTTGTGTAAAAAATGTTCTTGAATGCATTCTAATTCTTTTTACTACAAGCAATGCATATTAAAATTAGAATATGTTAAATCATAACCTGTAAAATTGTAACCAAAGTCCAAAATATTTTGGGAAAATGTAAATAAATTCTTCTTCTTTATCTTTTTTAATATTTTTTTTAATTTATTTTGTCTCATGTCTTTTAAGATAATTTTATGTCTATAACTGCGATTTTCAACCATATTTTATAGTAATTACTTTATTGAAAAATAATATTTAAAGTATAAAGGTCCGTCAGTGTATAGGACATTTCCTTTTTGTTATTAGCTGTTTGATACGAATGCTAATGGTAAAACATAGGATTTTTCTTTAAAAAAGGATTGTCATTTGTCAGTCAAATGTCAACTGTCAAAATCAGAACTCTGAAGAATTAAAAAGAAGAAGAAGAAGTAATAACAGAAAATGGATAATGGTGCAAATTTATTCTAAAGTATAAGCTATATAAATATTAAGCTAATAAAAATACGTGCTCCAAATCGTAAAATTAACGTGTGAGCTATTTGCACTGTCTACAACATCTTAAATATATTCAAATGGATTGGGGATCCGTACGAATGCAATTCAAGCAAACATGGCACACAACTTTGTTAAGCCTTTTGCTATTTACCGGCGTCACATATTTCCTCATATGGGCTGAGGTAAGTCTCTTAGACCTAAAAGAAGACAATTTACATGTTAAGATGAAGCATTTTTAAGACTTCTTCATAACAACCATAATATTACATATTTGCAGCGTCAAACTATACGAAGTAACTTGATGCTGGAAGAGCTAATAAACTCGGCAGAGAGTATAGACGTACACACTGGTGATGATGCTGCGCGGTACGAGGGGAAGGTTGTTCATATAGTAGGGCCTATCAGAATATTGGAACCAATATCTGAACCAGACTATAATCTACATGTTCAAGCTGTAAAGCTGCGAAAGAGAGTGCAAATGTATCAGTGGATTGAAGAGTCAACGTAAGAATACCACTCCTTTAAATTCTTATTAAATAAACTATTAAAAAACTAAAGACCAAATGACCTTATATTTTGTATCTTTGACTTCAGAGTAAATTACTAGACAAATTTTCATAGACAAAGTAAAAAAATAATCTTAAAAATTCTCAACTTCAGAGACAATGAAAACTTCAACAATGAGCCCTCAGATGAAGCTCATAAAACATACTGGTACCATAAAGACTGGAAAGACTATGTGGTTGACTCCTCATTGTTTTATATTCGGCCAGGCCACCACAATCCAACATCAATGCCAATCTTTAGTGAAACACATATAGCTGAGAGTGTGAAGATTGGATGGATGATTTTAGGTTTGAATTTTGTTTTTATTTTAAAAAACAACTATACTGTGGTAAACATAAGCTACAGTTATATTCCATTAGCATTAAGTTGGCACATCAAGCATGTACAATGAATATATGAATGAATTCTATGCAATGTAATTTTTAAAGACTAACTTAAAAGCTAAATCATTTCTAAATACTATTAACAGGGCTTAGAAACTAAGTAAAAACTTTACTTCAGAGATATGCAACTCTTTTTTATAAATCTAAAAAAAAACACACTGATTCCTGTCTCTTTTACTATTTTTATCCATGAACATTTAAATTACAGGTGTGGATGTAAAAAGAAAAGTAAATGATTATTATGAAGTGTGGTCCGACTCTAGGCCAGAGAGAAGTGATATAAAATTGCATTCGGGATTCTATTACCATGGTAACAGTGCATTGGAACATGAAATTGGTGATCTCAGAATACATTTCTCATATGCAGGCAGAGAAGATGATATTGTAAGTTTAGAGTTACAGGTATATGTGCTTGCTTAATAATTATGTAATTAGTATCGAAAATATAGATAGTAAAAATGGACATCTCTATCCCCCTTATCATAAAAGTATTTATATCACGAGTATTTTATCCACATCAACGCTGGAAGAATAAAGGGTGTTAGCAGCCATTTTTGCCGGTATTGGGTTGTATAAGTTGTATTGATTTTTTATTTCAGTATACAGCAGTAGGCATAGTGGAAAATGGAATATTACAGGCATTCAGCCCTGAGAATTTTCCAACTGCAGACCCTATTTGTATATTACGGAAGGGTTCTTATAGCTTGAAACAAATATATGATTTAGAAAATCGAGACGCCAATGTCCACACTTGGAAGTATAGACTGTTGGGGTTAGTTCAAGTGTTTTCATCTGCAATGACTCTTCATCCTGATTGGTTGACATTGTGTAAGTAAATTTTTTTATTGACAAATGTATAAATACTTTTTTTTTTAAACAGGGCTAATTTTTTTCATTATTTCCAGTTCTTCAGAGTTGCTGGGTGTCAAGCAATCTGCGACGATGCAGCAGGCTATGGATAAATTTCGTGCTGTGCTTCTCCTATACATTGCTAGTCATCTCTATTCCATGGTAAGATTAACTTATAGTAAATATCTTTTAGTTTAAAAATTAAACACTTTGTATTAGCTATTTATTAAATCGCTAAATTAATTGACCTTAACAACATTATACTTAAAAGAAGGATAATGAATTGCTTAGATATTCTGCTAGTGGACCTTTTAATACTCGCAGTTATTTTAACGAGCGGCCAGTGCTGGTTCGATATTGGCCTCGTGTAACCTGAGTTTGAAAAGGCGTTTAACATAAAGCCAATATCAAACCAGCACTGGCCGTCCGTCATTTTTGCCTCCAATTTTATCCTCCTCCTTCATATAAACCATACTTAACGCAGGTAACGCTATACTGGCTGATACGTGATATAAGAAAACTACCAAAACTTCAGACTTCACTGACTTATCTTTAGGAACACACATTAAATTTATGTGATTGGATTTCTAAGACAACGGCGTTTCCAGGTTGTTCCACAAGCCGTCGTTCGGTGCGGTGGTGTTGTGCGGCGCGGCGCTGCCCCTGCTGCACTACTCGACGCTGCTGACGCGCGCTCGCGCCGCGTCCCCCGAGCGCGATCGCTGACCGATGTATGTGACCTTGCCTCAAATTGTTGAGCTGATGGCCATGGCGTTGTTGTACGCGTACCTCGCTGGGATATATTTACACTGAGATAGTTCAACTCTGTTATACGCGCGGCCCTTTGTGTGCGTGCGATTGTAAATTCACAACTTTAATTTGTGTGGCTGTGACGCGGCAGGCGCCTTCCGCGTAAACAAGGCTTAATCACACATATTGCGCGCGCACAACTGAGTTAAACTAACTATAAATGATTACTAAAGTTGAAGCAACGAAGCCCGACGAGACGGTACAAGCGTAAAGAAACTATAAAAAGTTCTTACTTTGTTGGCATTCCTAGCATTTCCAAACGAAAATCCAAGGTACCATTAATAACAGAATTACATAGAACGATGGGGTAGTTGACGTGTATGGCATCGAAACAGCGGCCCTAGTAGCAAATATTGAAAAACAATTTACCTCCTATAAAATGCCGCTACATTTTTTGTGGCTGTCGTAGTCGATGCCTGATTCATGACGCGAATCCACGCGAATTTGGTGCCGATTCCGAAAACTTCTGTCACTTATGAGCAATTACACATTCTTATTTGCTTAAAGTGACAGGTTATTGAAATCAGCACCGAATCCGTGCGGGTGCGCATCGTAAATCAGGCTGCAAGATGAGAGCATCTAATTGACTAAAAAAAATGTTTTAGAACTTCACTTATATGCAAATAAGTGAAGTTCTAAAATATTTTATTTTTTCTTTTTCTATGGAAAAGGTAATTTTGAAATATTTTATTTCGCTGAATTTATTCTATGGTGTTCCATTCCTTAAAACTGCTGACGCTTAAAATTTTAGAAGTTAGTCTGGCCGTACTTAATCTGAATTTCTGATTACGAAAATTCGTATGCCCCCTGGAACGCTCTCTGGTTATGTGTTTAGATATGATTACACTGAGATAGTGGCAGACTATTACTATCTGATATTCTTGTCTATGGTGGCGTCCGAATTTTTCTGACCTGCCCCCCTAGACAAGTGGCAAGCGATTATTATTTACGGAAATCGCTTGGCGTGTTTATGTATGGGACGGACATTGTCGAACGAAAAGTCACGAGGTCTAGTCGTCGTTGGCAAATGTAATTCCATACAAAAACACGCCAAACGATATTTGCTTGCTACTTGCCTAGGGGGACTTAACTAATACCTAAACGTTTTCGCTTCTTAGTAGAATGGGCAAAAAAAATGTATGGAAATGAAATAAAGCGTTACGAACGCTTAATGTTCAGTTCTTGTAGAACGAGAACGTTTAGTTTTAAGGTCCCTGAAATTATTATAACGTACGGCCGGGCGTAACGCGTAAAGTGCTTACTTGCTGTACTTAACGTCATTATTTAAGTTAAAATATAATATAAAAGCAAATCACAAGCGTACAATACCTTTAAAGTTAAGAACAATTAAAATAGTGGGAGGAATTGAACTTTCAAGTTACTTTAGTAATGTTAGCGTCCTCATATATTAAGGAGATATCTTACTCACTGAGGCTCAAAAAAGTAATCAATTCTTTTTATTTTTTTGCATCTTTGTCCAACTTATTGTTTTTTTAAATCGGTTATTATTTAAAAAAAAGCTTCCAGGAACATGTTACAAGCTTTATTAAGCTTCCACTGAATCCAAAGTATGTGATAGTTAAAGCTTAGTTTACATCTTGTTGTTTGTGTTGTCTATTATATAAGTGTTTTTTAATATTGTAAAACAAATGCCTCTGTTGATCATTATTATAGCTTTCCCACATGCTCTGTACCGCGCCCTAGGAACGTGGGACGGGGCAGGGGAGGGGTAAAGCTGAAAACGAACTATCTGACGCGACTTGCGGACGCGTCTTACAGCCGTGATTTATAAGTATGCTCAGGATGTTGGGACGTCAGCGCTCTAGATTCGCTTCGGGCGTCCGAACGCTCGAGGTCAGCCCATAGATACGTCCTCGCCTTACGTTTTATAGCTTGCACACCTTAATGTAGAACCATGGGGGGGAATTGAAAGAGAGCCAGTTGACGGGCCTAAGTCGTTTGGTCGGAATATGGTAATTCCATGTAATTCGTGATCTGTCGGCTGAGTTTGACATCACCCGACCAAATTTCTTAGATCCCCGATCTGTATCTATTTCAACTTGTCTGATTGTGCAATTGAAGACATAAGTGGATGAAACAGATAAGTAACCTTTTAAAAACCCCCGGATTTTTTTGTTAATGGACGCTTTTGGATTCTGAAAAATGATTGAAATAAAAATATTTAGCTACTTAGCTATATACACTAGCTAGATAATGATTTGTCAAATTTTTTTTGGATAATATTATAATATACTCTAAGGTTGCACAATGTTAGTTATCCGCCTATGCCTTAAGTCACGACTGACAGCCGCGTACGTAAGTCGCGTCCGATAAGTTTGTTTTCAGCTCAAGAACACTACCGCCGTCAGCGTTGACGGCCAACTGACAGTGAATCGGGGCCGGTAAACCTACCCCAGCGCGCTGCGCTCATACCCAAAGCGAAGTATAGCGCTTTTGGTCAAGTTATAGTTACGATTAATGCAAGATCTGATTAAAACGACACTTATCGAGACGACACCTTCAAAGAACTGACGTTTTACGAACGTGAATCGTTGAACGTTCTACAAACGTAAGTTCATTGCAAGTAGTGTCGTGTCTAGAGGTGAGAATTTTGGAGAACTTTTCATTTCTAGTCGCGTCGTGCAGTGTCGTGTCGCATGTACCTAAACTTCACGAGGCTAAACTAGCCAATCTGGAATAGCAAGCTGGTACTTTTGGCTTCGTGCAGAAAAACTAGCTTCATTTCTAAGCTGATAAACTAAGTTCACTGTTTGACAAGTCAGAGTCAGTTAGTTATGAGTTTAAAAGAGAACTAGCTTGCTATCCTAGCTTGAAAACTAACCACGTGTAGCCTAAGCATTAATGCTTATAGTCGTTATTATAAAAATATGTATTATCATTTGTAGCAGAGTAGACATTTTGGACATATCACAATAACATTATTTTATGTCTAAGAGTAGGCACTTTTGTAGGAAAGAAAACATTTTTGCACGTTTCAATATCGTTACTATTTATTGTTATCATTAGGAAGATCCGCAGGGCTATTACGTATCTCGCGAAAGCAATAATTGCGCGTTTCCTTTTTACTATTCCTCAGCTATTCCAACTATTCTGTGCTTTTAGCAAGGATTTTGATACAAATTATTTCCAAATTTGAACTTTGGTAATTAAATGAGAGTTATCACTATTACTATTGCTGATTGTTGATCGCAATTTTTGCATAAAAGTCCTGCTGTTTTAAATTTTGTACTGCAGTATTGTATTACGCTTAGATTATTACTAAAATAATAGATACGTAGAAACTATATAACTATACCACGAACCAACTGTATACCTATCTTTTATATGCTTTTACATGTTTACAAATAAAAAAAAATGTACTGTTTTAAAAATTTAAAACTAATATTATGTAATGCTGTTTAAATTTTCTGTTTAGCACTAGTACCTACATACTTGTAGCTTTGTTTGGCTATCTTTGGTGTTGAATAACTCTATTTCGGTAATCTCAGTTTTATTTAATATGTAGGTACCAGTGCCATAATGTTAATCATAACCTAAAATTACGTTAATAAAATTAAAAAGAATCTTATTTAACTATTCTAAAGCATTGTTTAAATTAGCCAAATAATATAAAACGTGTAATACCTATGACCAAATAAAATGATTAATAATATTGACAAGCGATTTTTTCTCGTTTTTTTTATATTTTGTTAGTCAACCTCAATAATTTAAAGAAAATTAAAAAAGTAGATTTTGAATATCTTGTGCAACGAAAAACTGCAGATAGACTGCACCAGACTGCACCAATGGACAATGCCAGAGCTTATGTAAATTAAGTTGAATTTTATTAACTATGCAATATGCAGCGGAATAATATTTCGTACGCCGATTCACAGTGGTCGATGGTGTACAACGTTCACTTCAAAAGCAGCTCGTTGCTACTCCCTAAAATAAAAAAAAAACGATACTATTACAAGATGCCAAAAGGATTCCTCCTCGTGATAAGTCTTGTGAGGAAATAGTGTTTTCCTCCGTAACGAGGTAGCGTAATCGATGCTCTACGCATGCGCCGCGGACACAACATCAGCTGTTACCGATTAAGGCGGTGCTGGTTTTATAAATATTTTGTAAGAATCAAAATAATCGTTCCTCACAAATATGATAAGTTGTAGCAGGTGATATTTTGTTGTAGCAGAGTAATCGGCTCAAAATGAAGGCCGCGGCGATGTCGGTGTGGATTTTCATCAACCTCCTTTGCTTCGGTATGTGTGGATACCTGTATCTAATATGGTCTCAGTACTGGATGAGTATAGAGAGGCAGAGGCTGTTCGCGAATTCGCAGACGCCGCAGAAGACCGGAGTGAGCTACCAGACTTTCTCCGAGCAGATCGGTCCCGTCAACGGTACTGACGCGATCAAGAGGCGGCGGTCGATCGTCGCGATAAAGAGTGGTGTACTGAATCAGGTGTCAAACAAGACCTCGCATAGCCACTCGGGCAACGTCGTGATGAAGCAGGGCAGCCCGCGGTTCCCCAACATACACAAACCTGTCCTAGAGTTCGACACCGAGAAGTATTCCTGCGACGACTACACGACGCCCGAGTGCGAAGCTCTCACTAAGGAGTTTAAGGAGCTTCTGCTGAAGGAGTTCCACAGGGTCCTGATGAGCGAGAGCAAGGTGTTCGCCTCCGGCCTCGACTCTCAGAACACCTACGACGTCAAGTACTACAGGAAAAGCGTGAAGGAACCGATTAAGGAGGAGATACTCTGTGCTCTGAAGAATGTGACAGTGACCACTGTGACTGACGACGATGAGCCGTTCCGAAGGTTGGGCTTCAAAATTCCAAGGAATCCGCTTCAGGAGAAGGCGTCTTTTAATACGTGTGCTGTAGTCACGAGCGCTGGTGCCTTGAGAGGTTCCCGTCTGGGTGAATTCATAGGTAACGTTACAATATTATTTACCACCACTTATACTTAGGTATACCCTATGGACACAGTAAATATATTCAAATACGGTATATGCACTCCCGCCCTGTGTTTGCAGCTTGTGTGCGCAGCTTGTGACATGTGCTAGGGCTGCCTCTTGGTAGTACTTTAATTACCCGACCAAAAGTGAATACCTAATGTTTTTATATCTACTTGGGTATCTTTTAGGTTTTGTCATTATCGTTCATACGTATTGTATTATTTTTAAACAGTTTTATTTAGTTTAACCTGTTCATTTACTTGGTGGCACAAATTAAGTAAATCAAATTTTATCCCCTTTCCGTTAACTGATAGAGAAATTTGTTTTTCTCACATATCAAAAATGAAATAATATCGTCAAATATATAAATTCTCTCAATAATACAAATTTAAGGGATGTATGTTTTATCATACGCCATAAGTACAATCTTGGATAGGTTTCATTCATGTCTACCGTAAACTCAAAAACAAAAGTGATATTTATCATTATTATTAATTATTATTTATCTTACCTTTCAGTATTTCCCTGCTATTTATTTTTTTTAATTCCGGCTGCGCTAATCTTGCTTTTAGGCAACCATAAACAGCACAATATACGTTATGATTTTACGCTTATCATATTATTTTATAATATTTCAAACCTCACCATTCGCTATGTGTACTATGTGTACTCGCGAATTAAGATCGCGGCGCGTTTGACAGCTTTTCGACCGTTTATATGGAGTGCACATTCTATAATGTAATTGTTTTGTTTTGTTTGAAGTTGCTAGACTCGATATTATATATATCGAGTCTAGCAACTAGAAAAAAATCGATAAACAAATTCGATAGAACAAAATAAAAAAAAATTCGGAAAATTAATTTTTTATGCGAGAGTTCTAGTTGCCCCCTGAAGAGTTCAACAAATTATCTTCATAGTATTTTTTGATCCGACTTATTGATTTTTTGTTAGAAGCCAGTAAAAATCACAAATTTGGAAGTTAGTCCCCCATTATTTTAAAAACGTTTTTGATGTATGAAAATAACAGAACTATTTCTTAAAATACCTAAGAACTCCAGAACTATGTGGGTGGCGACAAGAACTCATTTCATTTACTTTTTTTGCAATTTCGGGGGGCCAACTTCACACGCCCCTCGTTTGCCCTCATTTTATTAGACACCCAACTCTATCTTATCTATAATCAGTTTAATATTTATTGCTACATATTGGTGTTACAAAATTACGTTGAAATAATAAGCCTCAGAAAGTAGCAGCGCTGAAGTAGGTAGTTGTTTTAAGCGGCAGACGTTGGCAAAGATAAAAAAATATTTATCAACGGTGCTAATTTTACTGTTAAGGAACGATATAAGGGACACATGACATTTCTTAGGGTGTTAATGCATCCTATTATAAACTAATTTTGTTACACCCTGTTTACAGTGATTTATTATTTTCAATACAATAACTATAAAAATATATAAATATATATTTTTTCTAACCAAAACGTGTGTTATGGAAACACGTGTATAAAAATAAATCGAATTTGCGCGCACGCACGAGACCATGAATCAGCGAACTTCTCATACATTCTAATGATTAATGCAAACAGTTATCTCCTGTGCTCAATATCCTGACAGTAACAAGCTTCGCTAATTGTGAGCCAACTTAGTTTAGGGGCACTAACACACAATCAGGTCATATTTCTTAGAAAGTCATCTTTATATTACTTTTATTTTATTCTTTATATTACTATTTCCTAAGAGTTTACTTTTCAGCAGCAGCAAAAACATAATATATACGGTCGAATTAAGGAAACCTCCTTTTTTGAAAGCGGGTTCAAAACAATAATAAAGAAAATGTTGTCCTTGTCCCTTTGTTTGAAGGCAAAACCTTTATTTTATGTAATAGCTTTTGGCCGCAGCTTCGTTTGTCTGGAATTTGAAAATTGATAAAAACTAGATTTATTTGAAAAAAATCAAAATCTTTCTTATTCGAAATCAGTACTTAAAGCTAACTTTCTGAACGACGAGACTACGGTGCCTACCACCGGTTCGGGAACTAACCCGACGATAAGATCCGGCGTAAGAAACTCGCACGGGTCCACCTTTTACCAAAAAGATGGAAAATAACAATATTATGTCTTAAAACTAATT
>JAOTAV010052647.1:0-15977 GCA_026546445.1 Cyclargus thomasi
TAAAATTGCATGACTGAGTTTCACATTTCTAAAAATGTGGTGCGTAAAAACTTCCTACATAAATTTAGTAAATTTACAATGGAAATTTTTAGCAGTGTAGAGCATATAACATATAGTAGAGTTATTATTTATTGCGATAGCAAGACAGCAGTGATTTTCGCCTGTTGCTGTCGGATAATACCCTCCCGTTACTCGGAATACTGGATCGATACGGGATCCCGGTGGAGTACACGCCTTATGTGAAATGAGCGGAACAGAGATCACGGTATAAATTTTAAAGGCTCTCTCAAATTCCTCCATCAGGATTCTTGGGGGAAATCAACCGAGTTGGAGCCGCGGGACCGAGGAAACTGGTCTCGTGAAAAATTGCCCGAGTGACATGCTTTTAGTTCGCGAAGGAAAATTCCACGAGCGCCGGTTAAAAATTCAATGGGAACGCCGAAAATGCGGCAAATTTGACACTCTGGTGTGAGAAACGGGGACGAAAGTCGAAACTCACCCCAGGGATGAAAATGGACGAATATTAGATTGTATTCATGAAGTATTTGAAAGTAAATAGGAGTTCGTTGAATGATGTCTGGAGAATACGTCAATATAGTTAGCCTTATCCCACACATATCAGGAAGTGGCAAAACAGACCCTACGTCTTAAATTTACCTAATTCTTCTCGTCGTCTTTAAGATTTTTGGTATATTTTAGTGGAATATTGTAAAACATCTACGCTTCTTAGAAACGTTCTCTTATCAGAGAGAGAAAATATTTATCGAAGAAAATTAAAAGAAATATTACAACAGCGAGAGTTACGAGGCGAGAAGATTATTTTACCGATTGTAATTAAAAATCTTGACGTTTCTCATATTTTTTTAGAAACTACAGTTGTCGGTGACCAGTTAAGCGTTTTTCAATTGAAAATAATGTTAATATAAATATAATAATACCTTTCTACGGACGCTTCATACCACGTCAGTCTGGCCCCGTGCTAAGTACCCGAGGGACTTGTGTTACAGGTACCAGACAACGGAAATATAAAATTAAATACTTTTATACTATACACATATTAAAGTTTTTTTATTATATGATACACATTTTCAAACTGACAATTTATATGCTGCCGAACGCAGGCAAGTTCCTTTTTTGGCCACGGGGGCGCGCTGTGTCGCTTCTAGGGAATAATGACAGGAAATATGCGGACTCATCTCCAAATCTCAATTAAATTTCATTAAAGCGCTAATAGTGTGACCTACAACAGAGTTCCGAATACGGTCGATCGTACCCCGTCTATAGAATATGGCCATTAGCACGGGTTAAGCTGTATGACAGTATGGGATGGGAATGACCCGGTGTGGACGGGTTGAACTATGGGATCGGAATGACCCCCAGCTGTCCTAGTTAACCCGTGACCCGTGAATACATCTAACTGCACCGTTTATACTCAACTATAGGAAACAGTTTCAGAGTAACGTGGAATTCTTGGGGCATGTTTTACCACTTACTGATAACTGACGAACAGGCTATCCACAACCTATCTGACATATGTAAACACAACCTGTCTGATGTACGTATCGATAATCTGACAGATAAATTGTAAATAATAATCTATATGGCACTGATCAGGAACCGGCATTTAATTTTCTAGAAACTCTCGTGGACTCGTTTCTCCTAAAAAGCTAGAGAAATTGTTTGATCGTAGGTATGTGTCGTAGGTTTTGAGACAATTAGGGCCTGTTCCACCGCTTCCTGATAAGTGCCATATAGGTAGCCACAGTTATTTGACAGATTATCATTACAACGTCTGTCAAAAAAAGGTGTGGATAGACTATCAAAAACTTTCCAGTAAGTGGTGAAACAGGCCCTTAGATAAGTTGTTGCTAGCTTATACGGTGCTTACCAGGTGAAACATGCTCTTATCCACCTATTACCTGCCTTTAATACTTCGATAAAAGATTAAAAAGATAAAAATTGTTTTCTCAAAAATCATTCCAAGATGGCGTCGTCAACCCACACAAAATTATTTTCCTCGGCACACTGGCAATAAGTTTTTTGTGTTTAATACGTTAATACACTCTGTCGCCTATTCAATTTGGAGCGGGAAATAAATTCTGGCGAGAAATATTGCCGGAACATCGGCGGAAAATGGCGGATGCTTTTATTTATATAAAACTATTTTTTCCGTATCTGCCTGTTAAGAGATATGTGCAGTGCATATTGTTATGTACTTTTTTTTCATTGCGTACATAGCATGGCAAGACAGTCCTTCTTTTATTTATGTTAATTTTATTAAATAAAATTTGAAAATTTAGAATTTCTGAGCAGAAAAATTGCATTCCGACAAGGCGACCGAATTTTTGTTGTGGTCATGGTTATCGTAGTGTGGTCATTAAGCCCAATAGTCTTGCATCACTAGAACCTAAACTTATTTGTCTAATGCCAGTTTTCACTATCCCTATTTCCCTACCGTAACTCTGTCACCTAGCGGTCTTTTAGCATCCTGTATATATCTCTTGTCCTAAGAGAAAAAATACGTTTTTTAATAAAATTTATGGGACAACATAGTCACTAGACCCTGTAGTATGAAGTGATATACAAGAGTTGGTAAAATTTAAGAACAGTTAGACACTTATTTAGTTAGACCGATAAGGGGATACTTAGCGTTAGGGGATGGTTGGTGAAAAGAGGCATTAGAGGCCTGTTTCACAGGTAACTGAGATAACGTTTCTAATCGGCTATCCATAAATTTTTTGACAGATTCTCCATACAACATCTGTCAAAAAAAAAGTTGATAAACATCCGACACTTATCAATAAGCGGACAACTTTAAATGTTTTCTTTACTTCCTTCCAACGTTTTCCCCTCACATTAGTTACATACGAAGAGTCAAGTCAATTCATTTAACCATAGAGTACAGGCGCTAACGAGTAGACAGTGAAAGCGTTTTTGGCTATAATGTAATTTCATATACCGCTCCTAATGGATCACGCTTAGCCATGGGTGTATTTTCACCCCCCGGCGGGGTAAAAGGTAGTAATAATAGCCAGTGGCGTAGATAGGTAATCGAGGACCCTAAGGCAAATACGCTAGGCGGCGCACGCCAAATTGAAAAAAAAATTTAGGCATGACCGGCGGGCATTTAAAGAATGAACAAAGTCAGTTAATTTTCATTGGAATTAACCATCAAATTTCGTCTGCTATAAAAATTCTAATGATATTTTAGACTGAAAGTAACAGTTATAAAACATGAACGACTCTACAAATCAGAGATGAAGCCCCTGGAGCTTGTGTATCCCGGGGCGTAACCCCACCTTGCCTACTAGCTACGCCACTGATAATAACGATACAAAATCGTATCCGTGATGAGTTATATTTATTATTGAAGTGATTAATGGCGCCGCGTCTAATGGTGTAAAGTCGCTAACGATCTCATAACCTTGGGTAGCGTTATAAGGGACCATCCACAAAGTATGTCACACTAATTTCACGATTTTTTGACCCCTCCACCCTTTGTGACAGGTAGTCACATTTCTGAGACCTTCCTGTTATTTGTTGTCGTCGTTTGTCGTTGTAATTTAATGTCGAAATTTGAAACCACCCCAGTATTTCAAATTTCGACATTAAATTTATGAAATTTGTAATGTGACGTCACAAAACTAAGAACCCCCCTCTGACCCCCGTCACACCGGGGTTGTCACATGTCACACTTCGTCTACCCTCTCCCCCTTTACGTGTGACTTATTTTATGGATGGTCTCTAAGCAACTTTTCTAAGGAGAAATGCTGAAAGTTTATCGCTGTAATATGTCAATTTTTTCTCTATTGCTCCAAATATGTCGGTTTTCTGGGAATTCAGCTCTATCTGTTGCAGCCTAAAGACATGCTATATCTATCTCTATCTATGTTGAAAGCGAAGATATATCTATATATATCTATGCTGTAAACTATTAGGGTTGTTAAGTCTCAAGTCACCAAACCGAAAAGCCGGACATCAACCTGTTTGGGCGGACAATGGAAGAAAAAATCTTACTCTCTATTGTTAAAAATACATTGAACCGATTTAGATAAAATTTTATATAATTTTCTTCCCGGAAAAATTGGTTCTCAAGCGATAAAAAAGTGCAACAACGCTTCAGAAATGCGGACATCAATTAGTATTTCCCTATTTTCTTATCTCAATAATCATTAAACGCAGTAAAAGAAAGTTTATATAATCACCATTTTTAATTATTTCTATAAAATTTTTTAAATTTTTAATGTAATATTTTACGTATTATAGTGTCATCAAAAATATATAACATAATTTTTTAAACTGTCAAATTCACAAGATGCTCATGTTTTTGGTGGAACATAAAAAATCGAACCTAAGCGAACGCGGAAACAAGTTTATTTTGGTCGGACTCGTGACCGACAAGCGGACGATATCCGGCTTCAAGCGGTTGACAGCCCTACTTATCTATATCTATGTATATCTCTCTGGTCCCGGGGTATAAATCAAACATCTAATCCCGCCATTTACATTGCCGATTGTGAATTCATTGTTTGTTCATTGTTTTATCTCGTTATTTAGTGCTCCGTTTAAATTGTTTTCAAATAATAATTAACGATGGAGATTTTAATCCTGAATGCTTTACGGATTTCCGATCCGCTTTGTTGTTTTTTCTTTAAAGTATACGATCGTAATGTTTGCATGTTCGCATTTATAATATCAGTATGGATTGGTCGGATGGTGCCTGGCGATGATGGGGCCAGGTGTTGCCAACATTATAGATATAATTCGACCGCAATAGCTGCTTCACGACAGGTGGGCTCGGTAGTGCACTGAATTATATATGAGACCCGCTTGCACACACTAATAAATAGCGGTACCTTCCTAGTTCCTATACATACACGCCACGGTATACAATATGTACAGTGTTACCAACTCTCAAAAATATTTATCCCTAAACTTAACTTACTAACCTCCTTAAATTGGCTAAATTTTTCAAAAATTCTCTAAATATTTATCTAATAAAAATACTCGAAAATAAAAAAAATGCCACAGAAATCAGAATACATAATTAGTTTTAATGTCATATGACGATTATAATTATTGCATGATTTTTTACCATTTAATCATTCATGAGTACTGATACCTTATCATCTACCAATCCCCATGGGATAGGATTTTGAATTATAACAATATAAATTAAAATTAAATTTCCTGGATTGATTTGGTGAGAAAACTCCTAAAAACCGCTAAATATTTGAAACCCCCAAAAAATTCCTACTCGCGTATTATTTCCCTAAATTTGCTAACACTGAATATGTATCTTCTTTACTTATAATAACGCTTCCGTGGTCTAAGTAATGTGAGCCGTGTCCGAAACTTATCAGTGTTTTGTCACTGATAAATTAACCGCCCACCAACTAACGCCCGCACTAAAACAGTACGCACCAATAAGAGACGCGAGATGCGTGTACGTGCTCGGAGACTTCCGACCAATCAGAGCGCAGTGGCTTTGGGCGATTTTTTTTCCGAACTAAACTAAGAACATTTTCGCTCTTTTGGTTCTATGCTCGATGAGTGGTAAAGAGCTCGACTCTTGACCCGGAGGTTGTGGGTTCAATTCCCGCGTTGGAAACGTCTTATTCCCAACTTTGGTGAAGACAATGCAGGCTGATCACCTGATTGTCTGACAAGTAAGATGGGGGGACAGGCGCATGGCGTCGGATGGGAATGTAAAAAGTCGGTCCCACGCCTGATCTCTCGTCAGTCGTGTCGGTCATCCGTCCCACCGGGTTATGAGAGTAAAGGAAGAGAGAGTGCTCTTGTGTACTGCGCACACACTTGGGCACTATAAAATTACTCCTGCGTAACAGGGCTAGTTTGAATGAAACCGGCCACCGATACCGAAACCGGTGTGGGAGTTATAATATACTAATAATATAAAGCCGAAGCGTTTATTTGTTTGAACGCGCTGATCTATGGAACTACTGTCCGGAATTGAAAAATTCCGTTTGTGTTGGTACATTTATCGAGGAAGGCTATATAACATCACGCTGCGACCAACAGGTGCCGAGCTGTAATCAAGAAATGTCGTAAAACGGGATAATTTATAAAGTTACACGCGGACGAAGTCGCGGGTAACAACTAGTAATATAATACTTGTGTGCGTGGTGTTTGTCACTGAACTCATGCCGAACGACTGGACTGAATTTAATTAAAAAATTGTGTTTTAAGGGATTTCAGAATGGTTAACGTTCACAAACCTAGACTGGCAGTATAACAACTGTCGGGTCTAGGTAGTTTCTAAGTCCATGTCAAAAATCAACTCGAATAGTTGGTTCGTTAGAGCGAGAAGGAAGAACGTTTTCACATCCGCCATTTTGATTTTTATTTTTTTAATGTTCCCACACTTTATGTCACTTTCGCGAAAAAATCTAACGATACCTCAAACGTTAAAATCCATCAAGCTGTTTAGGCTGCAGAGCGTGCCAAACAATTATACATACATACATACGTACATACATACATACTCTCGAAAAACATAACCTTCCTTTTGGCGCAGTCGGTTAAAACAACTTCTGTGTATAACAAAACTTTTGCATTATATAATTTATTACGCCATAAGGTTAGAAAGGTATTTTCCCCAGTTCTGTGACATCACATTACCTCTACCCCCCCCCTCTTTCGTAATTTATTTGTTTTTATCCGGCCAACACTGACGATATATTAGTTGTAATTAATTTTATTATTTATGACAACGCGATTTCTGCTCGAGTTATTCGCCTGATAATCCTTTGTACTTGTCTCTTGTTTCGGTAGATATTACGATATATTGTTATCTTTTTACGTTACAAAAATATATAGAAAATAAAAACATATTTATATCCTCCCAACTTCATCTGTCAGATAAGTACTAGTGGTTATTCGACACCTATCAGGAAGTAGTGTGACGGGCCCTAAGAGCTTCGTCTTATTTTTATTACGGCCTGCAAAGCTTATAACATTACAGCCAAAGCGAAAACAGTTAAACGAAAAATACTCCTATTGACAGAAAATAAAGATAGGGGTTCGGGGAGACCCCACGGTGGGCGGTAATTTGTAACAAATTGGAACCGCGCGAGATATTTGACGGGCGATCAAATTCGATTGAGATTCAAATCCAGCGGAAAAATTAGATTCGACTGGTCGTTGAGGTGAAATGTCCCGGTTATATATCAGCGCTGTATTCGATTACATGCAAATGTTGCCGTTATTTCTCGAACTGAATTATATTTTAAAAGTAAGGCTTATACATCGGCCAGAGGGTTAATTTTAACCGTTTATAAGTATGTTAAAACGTTAAACACATTACCCAAAAAATATATATGTTATAGAATGATCTTCGTTCTTTCATTACTAGCGAGGACTTTTTACCTAAGCTAATCAGAAAAAAAACTGGAATAACTACGAAACTAACCGGTTAAGATAAACTATTTTTTTATAAAATATAACACGAGTAACAATATAATCCCTAAGGAAGAATTTTTATTTCTTGTTTTTATTTATTGTATATTAATTATTTTCTGTTGGCTGGGGCGATGTTCTAAACTACGATAATGTAATGAAAGCTGTACACTCGTGCCGAGAGTTCTCGGGCGAGAGTCTCGTGACGAGAATTTCGGAAGCGGCTGACAGCGAGACGAGGCGAGCGCAACCACTTACACTCTCGCACTCGGGCGGGCTCGCTGTGTCTCGGCGAGAGTGTACAGCCTCCATAAAATCACGAATTCGAATTATGACATTTTGCACAAAAGCATTCTTCAATAAACGATGAAAAATAGAAAATAATTAATAAACAACAGATATACATATTTCACAGAAAATGTATATCTGTTGCCGCTTCAACAACAAATATTAAAAAAAAAATTGGATATTTGAGGATGGCTCTCATACGTGATTTTTGGCAAGTTTTTGATCTTTTGCTAATAAATGTCGCTGAGATGTCGTCTATACGGCGCCATTGCTTGAAAGTACGTGAACGACTATAGCAGTTCAACTTTCGGAAATACGTTTTCTCAATTCTCTGCTCTCTGCTGGTACGGAACCCTTCGTGTGCGAGTCTAACTCGCACTTTACCGGTTTTTCATTTGTTACATGAATAGGGCCAAAAAAAATTCTAATTTATTTCCTCTAAATTTTACACAATTTCCTCATTCCATACATCCTAAAATTCTGGCAATTTTTAGTACGCATGTGCGTTCTCTAAAGGGTTGAAAATCCTTATTTCACGGTTATTTAAGTTTAGTGTATGATACAATATTTCCCGGCCCCGAGGGTATGTGACCCGATGTCTGCCCTAAAAAATTATTTCATTATATACGTGTATTCTATTAGAGAGGGGATGATTACTATACACGAAGCGGGATAGTTCGATGCTACTTTTTCGAAATCAGAAATATGTCACATGCAGTTCTAGAACACAATTTATTACGATGTCGAATATCTAAATTCGTTCAGTAGTTTGACGTGAAGATGCGGAGATATAGACATAAATAATGTAAAGGCCTGATATATAACGTTATGATTTTGCTTTTTTAAGGAAGTTCCAAAACAGATCGTATATTTTGGTCAAAATTCGACCATAAATATTAAAAATATTAAGTTTTAGTAAAGAACTATAAAAAAACTATAATCAGTTTTCAATTCAATCATAGACCTCAGTTTGGCATAAAGATCTCGTTACCAGGTCATTAAATGTTATAAAAAAAACAGACTTCAACTATAAACAAAAGAGTGTTTCGAGTACAATTATCGTGTCATGTCAAAATATTGAAGTGGGCGTAGCGTTTT
This sequence comes from Cyclargus thomasi, assembly GCA_026546445.1. Classification (NCBI taxonomy): domain Eukaryota; kingdom Metazoa; phylum Arthropoda; class Insecta; order Lepidoptera; family Lycaenidae; genus Cyclargus; species Cyclargus thomasi. The sequence continues at coordinate 8,806 of JAOTAV010052647.1, forward strand.
ATTTAATAAAATAATGCAAGATTAAAGCATAGTTTTAAATAATATTAGTATACCACGCTCCTCATCCATATCAAATATAAATGGTAGAAATTTCATGCTTTTCGTCGAGGCGTCTTTCGCAAAAAGGGGTACAAAGTTTTCCGCTCGCGTATTAATACATAGATAAGATCGACCAGCTGCGTTCTGCTGGGTTACTCGGCTCTTCATAGAAAATAAATTATGAAAATTTTAGAAAGTATAAGGTAGCCCGGATAACCAGGATTCCTATTCCAATTCAATCAAAACTGCTGTAGCACCTAAAGAGGCAACAAACAAACACACCCACAAACTTTTAGTTGTATATTAGTAATACAAAAGGCCTCATATAAGAGCTTCCGCTATCCTGAGAGGTATAAAAGTAAGATTGTTTTATAGTCGTACGGTTATCTCGCGAAGGTTTTCAGCTTGTAAGAGCATACCTACACTATTAACAGACGGATAAAATGTATCCTCGTTTACCAGGCTCGCATAAAAGCGGGGCGTTCGTTAAGACGGCATTTAAAGGAGCCACAGGGCTGCCAAAACTTAAAGCCGGATTAATATGTAGTATCCACACTAATAATATAAAGCTGAAGAGTTGTTTGTTTGAACGCGCTAATATCAGGAGCCACAGTAAGAAATTGAAAAATTTGTGTTGGTTAGTCAATTTATTGAGGAAGGCTATATAACATCACGCTACGACCAATAGGTCGAGCTGTAATCAAAAAATGTTGTAAAAACGAGATAATTTATAAAGTTTCACGTGGACCATTTGTATAAAAATCGGATACCTGTTATTTAGGACTCCAAATCATTAGATCTCTCGTATCTTTTGTCTGTCTAATAAGATGTGACTTAAGCTAAAACTGGAGTTAAATTTTAAATTATTTTCTCTGGTAACCACAGCTATGGCATACTTTATCTAACGAGTCTATAGTGCGACAAGGAGAGTTCTACTAGACTATAGTCCAAAGTCTAAACTTTCTCTAGACATTAGTCGTATAATTGACTTAAATTTGATATAATTCAAATTTTACGAGTCATTTATATAGAATTTTATTGAATAGAAGAAATTTCCAATTAAAACGTAGATAATGATAAAGCCGTAGATTACAAAAGCCGGACTTTCTTTAACGTTATTATTAATTGTCCGACTCGCAATACGTCCGGCTTTTTTGGCAGCCCTGGGGTCCGCTTAATGTAAATCATAAAGTAGACAATAAACCAGTGGGCACGCGCGAGTGAGAATTTACTGTGTACTAAAGGTTTTATTGTGTGTTGTTTGCAAATCTTGGCTTTCTGCCGGCAATTACATTGAGTACTATTTATGATTGTTTATTGCTTACAGGACTAGCTAATTCATCATTAGCTTAAAACTATAAATATAAAAAAACCCACCAGGAAATTTATATTATATTTGCAAACATTCAGTCTTTCATCCCAATTTTCACATCCGACAACTTTAAATGCCTGTTCCAACGCTTACTGATACGGACAATCTATCTACAACTTTTGACAGATGTTGTATGGAGAATCTGTGAAGTTCTGGATAGCCTAACAGAAACTTTATCAGTAACCGCTGAAACAGGCACTAAGTGTGAAATTCAAATTTTAATAGAGGCGGACGAAAAAACTTGATATCTTCAAATATATAAGAGTTCATAAATTTCAAGATATCAAAATATACCCCCAATGTGGCCTCGATCCATGTCGGGGGTACATTTAGACCCCCTTGGCTGAATAGCGGCAGGATAGGCGGTTTATCCGTAATGACGTCAGAGGAATAGTAATTAAGACGTTAATTAAATTGTGTCTCACGCCATCATTAGATATTGCGAGATTATTATAATACCGAACGCACGATGATAGCCGCCATTTTGAAATTATAGTACACTCGAATTCGGTGACGTAACCAATTTTAAACATAATATAATATCTATGGACGCTTTACACCACGTCAGTCTGGCCCCGTGCTAAGTACCCGAGGGACTTGTGTTACAGGTACCAGACAACGGAAATATATTTAATACTTTTATACTATACACATATTTAAGATTTTTATTATATAATACACAAATTTAATACACATCCAAGACCCAGGAACATTGAGAAACTTTTGCTCTGTCGGCGGGATTCGAACCCGCGACCCCCGGACTTATGTTACTGACGCGCTTACCAAATGAGCCACAGAGGTCGTCATAATGATACATACGTAACTCAAATGAATTTTCTTTTGAGTTACGTATCTAAAGGTAAAGATACACCTAAAAGTAGCTCTGTACTCTAACAAATTTAACCTATCCTAACCTAGCCATTATGAAAGTAAGTCTCCTACCAACGCAACGCAAACACGAAAATGTATAAAAAAAAAAACAAAAAACATCGTTCAAAAATAAAAAGAATATCGAAAGTCAATTAATATGGTAATACAGGGCGGGAGCACACCGCCCGTCGCGCGTCGCTGCGTTCATGCGATTACCGTAATCGCATCACCTCATCCGCAATTAAACCTAGTTAGGTTACGCAGGTTCCCGTCGAAATTCGCTAATTATGTAAGGTTCGTTAAAGAAAACGAATTGATAACATATTTTATCTTTACCGTTTTTGATTTTATGTACAAAAACCTTTATAATTTGCGTGCACAATTTATTAAATGTTAAAGCATTTACAACTTATTGCAAACATATCGCATCCATAAATGGGAAAATGTGTTTATTTGTTTGTTGTTCCTTGCTTAACGTCTTAACGAAGCAACCAATCGACATGATTTTTGACACATACGTCCTAGTTGAAATAAATTGATAATCTCCATACCATACCATATATAGGCTACGCTACTTTCGGTCTTAGGAGAACTTGATGTTCTTAAATATTTTCTAATTCCACGAAAATGAAGTCACGGGCAATAGTTAGTTACTGAATTTACTTACATTTATAACTTTAGTTTTTTTTCATTTTGTTTATTTATTTAGAGTAAATTACATTAAATTGTATTTTTTTTTACTTACAGTTATGTAACTAAAAACAATTAATGTTCGTTAAATTAGCTTTAAGACATAATATTGTGATTTTCCATCTTTGAGGTAAAAGATGGATCCGTGCGAGTTTCTTACGCCGGTTCTTCTCGCCTGGTTAGCTCCCGAACCGGTGGTAGGTACCGTAGTCTCGACGTTCAGAAATAAAAAAAAAAAATCCTGCGCATAAAAAAATTGAATTTGAATTTTTAATTAGTGCATCCACTAATTCAAAATTCAAATTGACACATACATCCAAAACTCTCTTCCTCGTACATACAGTTTATAATCCATTACACTAAAGTACGTTTTTAACTGTATTTAAAGATAATGTAGTTTAAGCTCAGTTTCACCGCAGACTGACCGCAGTTTAACCGGATACTACTAAATTCTACCCAACGATTCGACCAATCGGTTCAACGGAATTAAAGCTTGATGAACGAAATTCCAACAAATTAGGGAAAATTGTGGAAAGTGCTTTGATCAGTGATATACGGTAAATTATTGATTTTATTCAGTAGTATGTAAGTAATGTTGCCAGTTAAAATGTCCCAAAATGTTTGGTAAATAATTTAAAAACCGAGTCTAAACACCACAACATGTCTTGATAACAAAATATACATATTGTTTGATGTCAAAATTGGCCAAAGCTCAGCTGCTATAAGCAAAAAGCTAGCTCGCGGTACTCGCATTCCGCAAGGACCAATGAGTGACATTAATGAAATCACCTTACCACAAAAATTAACCGCTTCTCACTTTAAATACCTGCTCAAAATTGGCTACCAGCTCTGTCTATTAGAGCTAGTTATAAGCGGTTCGCATCACTGTCGTACAGGGGCGAAATTCTCAGGATGTGAGAAAAAGTTCCTACTCGAATAAAATATCGAGTGTGTGTGACACAACACACACTCGATATTTTATTTTCGAGTGCTGAGAACACAACAAACTGTGTTTCGCTCGTAAAAAGTTCGCACTAGATATTTTATTCGATTGTGAAATCTTTCTCATATCCTGAGAATTCCCCTCCAGGTGTGCACGTCAAGTTCCGATTGCCAAGTGCGAGATTTTCTTTTCACATTCGACCGTGAACGCGTTTCTCGTATACAATGAATTTAAACGGGATTTGTACAGCGCCACCTAGCGATGCTAACGGTAATATGTACTAATACAATAAAAAATCTTAGAGTGTGAAAAAAACTCACAATCGGCATTCTGAATTGCAGACACTTCCACTCCGTGTCCCGCGTCCCGCGTATGGCCGAAGCTATGTTGTTTATTTTAAAAATATGACGTTTCCCCTCCCCCCTGGCGAAAGCGGGGGATATCATCCATTTGTCTCGGGAGACATGTTTCTGAGTTTTAGCTAACAAAACATGTAAGCCACGCCCCTAAAACGTTTTAAAAATTTGGTATGATGTTAGAAAACACGAAAACGTATCGCAGGCCACCCGACTTTATTAACCGAGATAAATTATTTAATATTATAAACGAAAATGGGGGATGCCAATCAGAAATAACAACACACCCTCTGTGTGATAGTGACGCATTGATAACGGCTAAATGCTGCGCCGGTTTTAATTAAACTCCGCCGTCTCACGCCTCGAAGGCTTTTTATGTATCCAATTACGAGTTCAGAACTTCCACATTTTGTTCAAATAAATTGTTCAAAGATTGTCTTGTCTTCGTCCGAAATGCTTACACGATACGACACGATATTGCTATCTCGAAAATATATTTTCCAATCGAGAGCGTTAGTAAATTAGTCAGCTTGTTATTTTTTATTTTTAATAAAATCGTGTTTTTTTTTAAATAATAACGGCCGCAGTGAGTTGCCAAGTCAATGTGTTTTTGAGTAGCTCTATAGCTAGGTCTGGTGAAATAACAAGGTAAGAGAATTAACTTTTACATTGATCATTTGATAATAATAATTAATAAAAATTATTATTACTACGTTGTGTTGTATTTGAGAAGAAAGTCTGAGGTAAGTAGAGACTTCATTATCTACCGTCGTTTTGCCACCGCGAGCCAATAGTTAATTATATATTACAATTCACAATCTTTTACATGTTCTTGTTCTTAGTTGGGACAAATTGGATATTTCCAAATATGCATCGGCGATATCGTGACAGATGTGACAGAGAATCGTCGTATCGTCGTAAGATCGTCATCGAGTTTTATAATATCGTGAGCGATTCTATGATCGTATCGGACAATGTAAGTAGCGACGAAGTTGTTATGAAGTTGTACAAGCGACCGTCCCCTATGTCAGCGACAAAGGTTAATATTTGGACTAAACGTATAATATTTTAACTCGATTGAGTAGCATAGCTTGTGTTTCCTGCACGTGACCTATAAGGGTAAAAAATTTATCACATAAGCTAAGATTTACATACTAATATATCAAGACGTACCTATTTATACACATTATTGAAGTGTAAATTTTTTTTAATGATATTTAGGGGGCAAGCGATCAGACGGGTTACCTGATGGAAAGCAACTGCCGTCGCCCATGGACACTCGCGACATCCGAAGAGTCGCAAGTGCGTTGTCGGCCTCTATGAGAGAAAAGGGATAGGGGATAAGGGGAGTTGGGCTACCGGTAAACTCACTCACTGAACGAAACACAGCACAACGACGTTTCAAGTCAGTTTTCTGTGAGACCGCGGTATCACTCCGGCCGAGCCGGAGTATTCGTGCCGAAGCGTGGCTCCCCTACGGCAATGAGCATCCGTATTATGAACTCGAGATCGGAAAATGTCTCATTCCGTCTACCGGGGCTCGAACCTGCACACTCTCGAATGCGAACCAAAGGTCTTACGAGTATAATAGCAGGATAATTGAATTATTAAAAAAAAAGTTTAAACATAACAACAAAAGTTTCAACATTTCTACCGATTTTCATTGTAAGGCAGATACTTTAAAGTCCCAGTGACGAAAAACGTTAGGACTATTTCAAGCTCGCCAAAATATGACTTGTGCATATAAAAAGATTCAAGTATAAACAATTTATTCTGTATTATGTCTTACAGGTAAGAAGATTTTATGTTCTAAGCCTAGTCTACCACAACTTTTTCAGCATGGGGTCGATTAAGACCCCACTTTGTCTAGTCAGGTGACAGTAATTGGTAAAGTTGGTGCATAAATATACCGGCCACAATATACAGGGGGTCCCGGGGGTGACGGGGTACAAAAGGACCCCCGCGGAGGAGTCTCCTTTGAGGCTGAGATACTAAATAACAAGGTTACCTTTTGTTCATTTTTGTGGAGGTTTTAATTAATTGGAGGAATTATATTAATTGCTCGCCTCATAAAAGCTAACTTTTTAATGCGTTCTTAGACTGTTTTCAAGTATAAAGACATATCTTTATAATATTCTTCGTAAGCATTAAACATTTAATTGATTTTCCTCGCCTAAGTCGATTCGCCGATTTCAGAAGATTCGAGTGGATACTTAATCATGAATTATTTCGGCCAAAGTATCAATAATAAATCATATAGAATTGGCTAAGTGAGAATCTGCAATATAATCCGTAAAATTTTTTCGTCCTCAATGTAATTTAGGAGATACAGTCTGTAGTTCAGACTACAACATACGCTTATCCCTTCCGGCACGGAACCCTAAAAAGTGTGATTAAAAACAACTCAAAAGATACATATGTAAAAGAGTTCAAAACGTTTTCGTTAAATCAATCCCGTTCGTAATTGAAACATCTCGAGTTTCCCGAGTCCCGAGTCCCGAGTCTCGAGTCCCGAATCCCGAGTCTTGACTCCCTAGTCCCGAGTCTAGACTTTCTCGTGCCGCTCATGACCCTCCAAATTGCGAATTCCGCTACACTGATAATCTTTTTTTTCTCGCCCTCACTCAAATTGCAGATACGAACGCCATATCTATGTTAAAAAAAGACTATAATTAAACTGTATTAATGAAAATGCTGTTAGTCATTTATACTTACTTTCCGTTTGATCCCAAGGCTTAAACCGCAGGGCTAGGGTGGCTAGGTCATAAACACATACACACATACACACACAACATTCTTACATGTCTTAGTTATAATTAAGGACTAAATTTCTTATTGTCATAATCTACTTTAAATTGTTTTACTTATTGCTTGTAAAGTAAACTTAGGAGGGGGGGCCTGG
>JAOTAV010052658.1:0-15969 GCA_026546445.1 Cyclargus thomasi
TGTTTTTGTATGGGATTTACCAAAAGTCATGTGATCAGCCCCCCTAGACAAGTGGCAAACGATTAACGTTTACGATAATAGCTTCGCTTGTTTTGTATGGGATTGGCATATTCAAACTTGACCAGATCACGTGACTTTTCGTTCGTACGATAATCGCTCGAGACTTGTCTAGGGGGGCTAGTCGTAAGAAATCGTAACGTAATCGTATGCGTAGCGCAAATTAGAATCGCTTCGAAGAGTGCGCCACTTGTCGAGGCCTGCAGTTCATCTTACAATAATACAGCTGAAATACTAAAAAGGTCACTTCGCAACATTGCTAAAGCAATTCATTTTGTCGTTTTTTTTGGAAATAATTACTAAACAAAACAGCGATTTCAAAATCAATTCACATTGACTTTGAAGTAACTATTTTATCAAAACTATTCGATTTTTTAACAAAATGTATTAAAGCGAATTGTTGAGCAATTCCTTTGCAATATTATATTACGACCATTTTAAGTCCCCTGTTATAAGTGTCGATTCAGTTGGTATTTGTTTTTTTTATATTATACTCAGGTCGAAGAATTTCTTTATGATTAATTATTTATATGGCGAAAATTGAAAGTTAAAGACAAGTGTTTTTGGGTTCATAGCAGGAATATAATTTTTATTAACATAGTATATCATATAGATTATTATCTAAATGTAAACGATGTTATGTATTTTGTAATGTTTTCAGCAACTGCAACTTACAAGCCTCGATCTGAACACGACAGACGCGTCGCAGCCAGAACATTCCACCAGCGTACAGAACGCTCAAGACACGCCCACAAACACCGACGAGATCGAGTCGCTGAGGAAGGAGCTGGATAGTCGGAATTCCACCATCAACGAGCTGAAAAACCAGCTGAAGAGCTTGCAGACCATCGTCGAACAGCTGACCAAGGAGAACAGCGTATTGAAGACGAGCAGCGTGGACGACGAGCACAGCGTGACGTCACACGCGTCCGACAGCGCCGACCTCGACCTGTCCCCCGACCGCGAGCCCCCCGCGCCTACCCCCGCCGCGCCCCCGACCGCCCCGCTCGCCCCCCAGCGCCCGGTCAGTATGTTTGAGGCTAGAGAGGGACCAAAGAATAACTGGCAAGTTACTAAACACCAGGTACTAATCGTTAATTACACTAATTTAACGGTAGCGGTGATTGTTTCGTTATTTTGTAATTTTGGTAATGATGAAGTGTTTAAGTTATGTTTATGCCGCTTTCTACTATAACACAAACAATCACTGGTACCTAATAAAAATATTTGAGTAGACTAACAGGCTAGATATTATTAAAAATGGTGCAGTGGAAAGTAGACTGTCGGGTATTAGTATTAACTTTATATTTATAACAAGGTAGCGAACGACCCGCAACCGAATTTATTATATCAATTACAGAGCCCATTCGAAGCTTAAAGTGAAATTTCAATCTCCTCGCATTTGCATCGGGTCGTTTACTAATTATAGACGTAATGTATACCGAGCTCGATATCGTTGCAGCTGACAACCATCCCCGTGCTGGAGCGGTCGCTGACGCAGAGCGTGCTGGAGGGCGGTGCACGCGGTGGAAGTGGTGGCGGGGCGGTCGGGGTCACAGTGGGCGGCGAGGGCGGAGCAGTGGCGGGTGAGGTTCAGGCGCGCGCGGAGGCTGTGACGCGTTGCATTCAGGAGCTGTGGTCGTGCGCGCGCACGTCTCGCGCTCGCCTGCCCGACTGCGCTACCAACATCGAGCGCGCGGTCGACGCGCTGCTGGCGCTGTTTCCGCCGAGCAGTACGGACGCCGCGCTGCAGCACGTGCTGGACGAGCTGAGAGCGGCAGGCGACGCGGCGGCGGCGGCGTGCGGCTCGCGGGCGCCAATTGAGCGCGTGCGCGCCTCCGCCTACGACCTGGCCAAGGCGGTGAAGCAGCTGCTGACGCGCTATCCGCCCCCCTAGCGCCCCGCGCGCGCGCCGCCGCCCCGCCCACGCCGCGTCCCCCGGCTCGCCCCCCGCGCGCCGCTCGAGGTGCTGTGCGAGGTGACGCAGTGGGCCAGCTCGCAGGCTCTGCTCGCCGACTACTACTGATTACTTTATGTTTTATTGGACAGTATCATTGTTGTGTGTTAGCAGTTAGTATGGTAACGTAAATAGTGTTCGTCTCCAGTGTATGGACGGAGTATAATTATTATACGTTTACTTTCGAGCGTTTAGTGTATGAATTTTGAAAAATATTACTCTTTGATGTAATTCCGTTTTATGAAGGTCTCGAGATTTGTATACCACGAGTATTTAAATATTTTTAAAATCGTTTTTATATTCTGATGTGTGGGAGAAGTAACGAAATTTACTATATCTATCACAACCCTCGACTTTATTGATTAGAATAGTCGAGTCATATTGTATAGATGAATAGTTAAAACATATAGCTTTATTTTTATAACTACAGCTAGATAGTAAAACACTTATTTATATATTTACTGTGGCTTTAAAAGGGCTCGTGTAGGGGGACTTGCGGCTTTATCATAATGACCGGCTATAATATTCTAATCCAGTGAATCAATCCAGCCTTGGATTCGACATCTAATAATAAGAATAAGAAAACTTTTATGATTTGTAATTTGAAATGTAGCTTTTCCAGTGAGTTATCAGGATTGAATGCCGCAGTCCGACTCGCGTCCCGCATGTAGCTTCGTCACAAATAGATAATTTATCTAAATGTATCTCACATAGGCTAGAATAATTTTTCAATAATTATAAAAATATTTTGCGATCGCTTTTACTCACGTAATGGCAAATTTTATGTAAGGTAGATAATATAGTAATATCATAAACTATAATTTGACTTAAAAGACTTACAAGCCTTTTTTGAAAAAATTTAATATCGAAAGTATAACAAAAATATTTGTTAACAAAAAATTTCCTTGTTTAACACCAGCATAAATGACCAACTCTTGATTTAATGTGTTCCTACGAAAGTAATGGTTGTGTTTCAATTTGTTTAACGAGTGTTATGTTGTGAAACTAAATATTTCCCGTTTTACTTTATATTATTAGTATACTTAACATAAAATTAACGTTTTTATACGATATGTTAAACAAAATGTTAGATGTCGCTCATTTAAATTAAAATATATTATCGTCGTTAAGTTTTAGGACGAAACTGTGGTAGAAACTATGTTGGTGAATATATCACCAACCATTTGGATGTGCCATAAATCTTTATAGCTAAGCTGTAATTATTAATTTGGCGCAAAAAAACATATATTGTTAGTATATTTGAATGTTTCCCGCATTTGCTTGTATTACGGCACGTTCAGGGTTATTTTATATTGGATTATGATTTAAAGTAAGATATAAGATCTTACATAATATTATCGACTTTTTTCAACAGTTGTTGCCCACGGTCGATATTTCGTAACTGTGAAAAGTTATCCGTGACAAAATTCGTAAAAAATATATTTCTTACGGGAATATAGCCTTGAACGTACCATAAGTATCAATTATCAAAAAAATGTTCACTGCCGTAGGTAAGTTAGTGTCTGCGGTAAACTTGATAAAATCGTGCCTCACAATGTTAGTTACTCCCAAATGTTTAGAGTAAGTAGTTAGAGTATATATTATATCAGTTGTAGATTTTATACGTCGTTCCCTAATCCTGTTGGTAGTATGTGTTAATGAATGTATGTATTAGTGCCAGAGTAGCTTGTGGCACGAGATTCAAAATTTATGTTCTTCTATTTATATTAATTTAATGTTTACTTTTTCCCATCTATATACATTTCGTGAGGAAATATCGTATACCCTAAATTGTAATAGTTAAAGGTTAGTGATATTGTTCAGTATTGTTTGCTTTACTTACGTCCCAGAAGACCATTTTCCTTCCATTGAATCTTGTGAACAAGCAGCGAATTGTGCGAATAATATGGGACGCTTTGCTGTGCTGCGCGTGCAACAGCGAAATTTATGTAAGTTAAATTTTGACTAATCGTATTCCGATATGTAATGAGTTTTATAAATTACTTCTTACAATACATGTCAATCGTAAAATAATGCGTAAATAGTATAATTCAAAAAGAATGAGCAATAGGCAATTTTTGAACTCATGTTGCACGCACCGCGCCGCACTTCGCCCGCATTGAGCGTCCGCGTCGCAAACTTGCGTCTTGCCGCGTGGTTGCTGTTACGTGCCAATATCGAGGTCACTTTAACGTGTTTATACTGAGGGGCATTTAATATTATAAATGTAAACACACAACGCTATATTGTATAACAGCAGTCTTGCTGCACAAGCAGTTTCTTCCACAGCGATTCAGTCCCCTCAACCCGGCTTTATTAATAAAATTATTTACTTCACTTTTCTGGTATTCCATCTTGCTGTCTTTGTTTACAAACAACAGAAAGATAAGCATATGCATGGTTGATAGTCAATAATATTTTTATTAATAAACGGGTTTATGTATACGCGTGTTTGATAAGTTTCCTCGAGATCTATGTGTATTAAGCGAACGCTTTTGTAAAAGGTTAGCAACCTGTTTCCTAGTTTAATTACTAGATTATACAAAAATTGTGGCGTTAATTCCTAAGTAGGTATTTGCGATTAACGAACAATGTGTTTGTAATAATGTAAAATAAAATACCCTTCTGACTGTTGGGTTATAACAAAATGAGTAGATAGGTCTATATTTTTGGTTGTTTAACTTTTTTGTTTCGTTCAGAATTTGTATAAACCCAAACTTTTATCATGAGATAATAATTTGTTCTATCTTATATTTATGAATATTTTGCTCCCCTTAATCTACAGACAATTCGGTAATTACTTAATTACACACCAATTCCTAGATCAAAAGACGGCGGATGTTGACTGCAATAACAGTGTTGTATTAAATGAATTTTAGGTTACCTAGACCTACATTAGGAAACAGGAACATGTAATGGGTATTGATTCGTACTTTTTGTGAAAATTTATAACATTTAAATATATTATTACTATTGATTATTATGAAAACAATTTTATTTTATACTCTTTATGATTGCTAGTATAATGTGTGAGATTAAAAATACTTTTAAAATCATTTACTCGCCAAAACGAATTTCATGTTTTTAAGGCGCGTGAACACAATCGCCGAAAGCTCTCGGGCAAGACGAGACGAGGCGAGTGCACCCATTTACACTCTCGAACTCGGGCCCTGTGTCTCGGCGAGAGTGTATACCTCCATTAAAATTCATGACAAAAAGTAAATGAAGACATAAGCGGAAGAAGCGAATAACTAACACTTTACAACCTTAGGGTAAATATTTTTTTTTTTCCATTAAATTTTAATAAATACCTGTTTCGCCTGTTTCGCTTACAGATAGTCTATCGACAACTTAATTTGGTATATGATGTATGGAGAATCTGTCAAAAAAGTTGTGGATAGCCTAACAGAAACTTTATCAGAATGCTGTGAAACTAAATCTTGTAATTTAGCTATATCATTATCTAGATTGTCTATGTAGCTAAAATAGTTGAAAGCTATAAATCAAATCTATTTAAAAGTATTGCTAGATAGACAATCATTACTTTTCCCGTCCCAAAGCGTCCATTTACGCAGTTAGCGCCCATCTAGTTACCCGCTTCTTCCACTTATGTCTTCAAATATGCAAACTCGGTGCTCAGGGTCGAAATATTGTTTTGGTGAGACTAACCGTAATGTGGTAACATCAGTATTGTGGTGTTTAGCACACAATGACGCAAAATTTCCTATTGTCGTTATTAACAATTCATTCATACCAAAAGACATTGTCGAACGTCCTAGAACTTCTTTATTACAATCATAATATGTTATTTCTTCGCGTTTGCCCATTGTGTACATATACGCGTAGTTGTTTAAATTCGTCAAAAGTTCGCGTTTGATTAACTTAAATATGTAGGTATTGTATATAGCGTTACAATGCGCCGTTGGTTGGATAGTTATCCTTCGCATCAATCATGGGCAGGTTGTAGGTACATATATTATGAAGAGAGGGATTTACGTAATACATTATTATAATTACACAACCTCTCACACTTCAACTACTGAATGGTAGTCCCGTAGTTCTCTTCCTTTCAGTTCATTAAGCATATTTCCGCATAAAAGGCCGGCTACTAACTTATTTTTTTTTTAAATTAGAGAGTGAAGGAGCAAACAGAAACTTTATCAGCCTGCCATACCTGATGGAATGCAACTATACCGTCGCCTATTGCATACTCGCAACACTAGAAAAGTTGCAAGTTAGTTGCCGGTCTTTTATGCGGAAATATGCTAAAGGAAGTTGGGCCTCTTTCACGCCGGTTTTCCGTGTGTGATATGCAAAGAAGAACCAAACAAGTGTTTGTTGTGACTTGTTGCTTACATAACATGATAAGTATCAGTAGAACGTGGAGGCCGAGGTCACGGTACAGAAAAACTTAAGTAACTGGCGGTTAAGGTCGTTGGTAAACAATTTTTTATTTTTGCTGCTTCATTCATCATCCGCGAGTCTGTGAGAACATTTTTTTGGCATTTACAAAAACATACACGAATACAATTATCATTGTATGTAATTTTTTATCTATTATCATTGTATGTAATTAAAATCGTCAGCCAAGCTGGCGGTCACCGCGGTTACCACACATACAATTTGTAAATACAATTGTATTTGTATAACCCAGTGTAGAGCTAACGAGACTCAGCGTGCATACAAACTATAGACAGACGTGTGCTTTCCTGTTACCCATAAGATTACTTTTCTCGGGTACGAAAATAGATTGGCATTTCATTAATTCTAGTTCTTTATTCTAAAATGCGTAAAGCAACTGTAAAAGTATCTAGTAAAACCATGGAGAAATTTAATTGGTCTATGGTAAAACTAACATTTCAGCAGCATTTCTGACTGAAATACATAGAGAAATATATATACCTAGAGTAGCGGATCCCATACAAATTAGCGTGTCCGTTGTTTTTATTTCAGACCTGACCGATAGATGTCACTAAGGGTATCAAATACGCTATATTCAATAAAAATGAATAAAATAATCGATCTATGCTGAAATACTAAGGTATAAAGAACATACGTAACTGGCACAAACCTATTACCTACATTACAGGCATAATAAATGTTCAAAGGGTATGCAATATGGTGAGGTTATCGGGACGGGAATCTCGATCAGCTACGGTCCACTCGCAAAGATCGATAGCATTTCACTTGGGGCGGAAAGCTCTCCAGACGCGATGAATAAACCTAATATCTTTAACCTAGGTATGTATTCAGGTTTCACAGATCACTGTCCGTAATCTGTGAAACCTTTGTGTGTTCGAACACCTATCACTTAAATATTATTACCTAATAGGCTAAAGAGGCCAAGAAACTTATTTGGAAAACGTGGACAAATAATATGATTGTAAAGACTTTCATAAAAGACTTACGTATTCGTTGTTTTTATTGCGAAACATTTTCACATCAGTACATAATTTGCATTATCACAAAGTTATTATAAATTCTCCTTTTACATTAACGAAAAATATTACATTTAAAAATATTGCATGTTTTATTAATATCAACATTTAGGCACAGAGATGTCGGACATATTTTTTTTATTAAAAATAAAAATTGAAGCACATAAAATAACAATGTCTGTAAGAGTCCCCACTGAGAGTCTTAATGCGTTTAAAATACAAATAAAAATAAATATTAATGACTATTTACATACTATAACTTATTTTAAGACTTTGTACTTGTATTTTCAGGGGATGGTCAGCACAGTAATACTTTTTATATGCATGGATTGTCCAAACGTAAATTTACACGAATTTACACATTTTTCGAAACTCGAGCTCTGAGAATTTAACGAATAGAAATCTCCCTGCTCGACTCACGTAAATATACCATAGCATAATAGTAACAAAAATTAAAATTACATAAGTATTAGGTACAGCCATAGACACGACACGGAACGTGCACCAGTTGGGCACATTAATTGACGAACTCCCTCTACTTACTCCGCGCGCGAGCTCCGAGGAATTGAGGATTGTGCATAAAACTATATTATCACGCAATTAGCCCGGCGGCACATCCGAATTTATAACCATAAAATTATGACGCAACCGTCGAATACCATATAAAAACCTATAAGTGATTTCGGGTAGTATACGGGGTATACAAAAATATTTATAATATAGTGCCTCTATACTGCCTAGCATCCCGGACCAATGGGAAAACTTATCGAAATTCCTTAAAATTCCTCGGATACAACACACTTCACTCACGAGCACTTCCAGATGCATATGGCCTGGTTCCCGCCGAAGTACATGTAGCAGATGGTGGTGGTCTCGTACGTGATCTCGAAGCCGTAGCTCTCGCCCACGACGACGTGGAATGCGGGGCCGAACTTCTTGTCCATGGACTCCTTGACCATGCGCGCGGCCAGCTCGTTGTTCTGCGAGTACTTCTCGCACGCCGTCACCGACAGCTCCATCGCTTCTGTGCGCATCTCCTCCGACATGTCGGAGTGCTGCAACAATGTTTTTTAATCGACTATAGAAAGGAGGTATCACAATTTGGTTATGGCTTTTGCCGTAAAAAATTGTTACTGGTGCTGAATATGTTGTCCGACAGATGAAATGACCCCAAGAAAGTAACAATATTAGGAATTTTTACTATTTTACATTTTGTATGGTTTGTCACCACCGTCTTTCCTTTCTTCTATTTAAACTCTTTTCATAAAAAATCGACTAATTTATATAATAAACTAGCTTTTCCCGCAGCTTTGCTCGCATTAAGAAGTATTTTTATACAAACTTTAAAACTCTAGTTCACCCTCTAGATGTTAAATTTCATAAAACGCCTAAACACGTATTTATTTATTTTAAATCAGCAGCTCGGAAACAAATTTTTAGGTCTCTAACTTAAGAAATGACGAACTTTCGTAGAAAAATTTATAGAATCTAACCCCCATTTCACCCACTTAGGGGTAGAATTTAAAAAATTGCTTAAACACGTATCCATTTATTTGTAAAGTTCATGTTCATGCAAACTTTCAACCCCCATTTCACCCCCTTAGAGGTAGAATTATTTAAATTCCCTTTTTAGCGGGTGTTTACCCAATAAAACAATCCTACTCACCAAATTTCATGGCTGTAGCTTTGACAAACCAGTCGAAAAAGCAGTTAAAGATTTGGCAAAACGCTACCCACAAACAAGTTCCATAAATGATCAATTAAAATCAACCATAAAGGATCCACCAATTTATGTGTTAATATAATAAAATGGCATTCTTTGTGCAATTTATAAAACTTTTCTCAATCTTTAATTTTGATCACCGATTATTATATTATCGGCTATACCTTCTTAGTTATATGCATTTCTGTCGGGGCATTCGTGGTCATCAATCTTATGAGGTTTATTTGGATAACGGCTAGTGCAAGCGGTTGTTCATCTTTCCCGGTGCCCGTAGCCCGTTCCAGCTGCCAAAATAAACATGGCCGCGTACTCCAAAATACGACCCATATTTCAAAGGCAAACAAGCACGAATAAGATGACTTCGGCGGCATTCGAGGAATGAAAATCGAGTCCCAGTGCTGAACGCTGTACGATCGCGAGAGTAATCTGTTAGTCGTATTTCACCTATGGCTCGCAAGTTAAATTATTCTAAGTCTAAACATACTCGAAGGCTTTGAGTTCCTATGCGAGGGGCTCTAACCTTATATCATTGGCAAAGTAGACTGTCTGGCTCAGAGGTAATATAAATATGAAGTCCAGGCCATGGACAGAAAATACATGATGACATGAAATGTTGAAATTGGAGCTGTCACGGTCAGCATGTTGCGATCTCTCGGCCATCCGACATGCACCGTCGAATTGCTCTACTGACACGGCCTAGGATGGACCAGCGACGGAAACTCGATACCTCATTATTAGAAACATCGGATGATATTTCCATCAATATCGGTTTTCATGAGCTTTCTGTTGGTGGCGAACTGAATTCAATCATATAATATTATGTCGTATTGCTTAATTCTCAATCTTGGTGATGACGTGGCACTTGGAAGTCGCTACCTCGACCATAAAGGAACTAACATGAACTGGTGATGGCAAAAAAGGATCCAGCTAGATTCTAGTAAGAATGAATAGATACCTTTAGGGATGCAGTTAATATGCAGTTCGCTTTTGCCTTTGCAGTATAAATGTATGCATATTGCAGACCTTGAGAATGCTCAAGGTCAATATTATATGTGTTGATCGTCCTAGTATGTAGAACATCATTTAAAAAATAAGTAATTTGACATGGGATAGATGTTTATCAATACAAACACATAAATCCGTGTGCGACGTAGTAAATGCTAATGAGTTTTCCGAGTACCTATAGTTACGTATGTTTAATCGAAATCCTACTAATATGATAAATGCGAAAATTTGGGTGTATGTTTGTTACTTCTTCACGCTTAAACGGCTGGACCGATTTTGATAAAATTTGGCATAGAGCTAGATGATGTTCTGGATTAACACATAGGTTACTTTTTACGAGGGTAGCTCCGCGGGGAACAGCAAGTAAGACAAAAATGTATCGATGGCAATATCAATCATTGATGGCAAGGAAACACCGAACAGTTTTTACGGTGTCCATTAAAATATCCATGTTTACAAAATATCTAGTACTCACCCGTATTAAGGGGTACGTGTGTATAACTTTATCTCCCGCGCCGCCTCCGCCCTGGCCGTCCTCAGCCATAGTTTAGCTTTGATATAAAACAAACACGTTAAAATCCGTCGTGAAACAACACACGAGACTCCGCGACGCGAGCTGCGCGCTGTTTACCCGTCGCCTTGACAACGACGCCGTACTCCGCCGACACACCTCCGCGCCGCGCCGTCCGTCGCCGTCTGCGGGTGGGAAGATGCGATTGATTTTTCTCGTGCATTTAGATACAGCCAACAAAAAACTCTGCCAAAATTTAATTTCTTCTGTGAAGAGTTTTCCCATTGCCAACAAATTACCTACAAATTCTTATTTCATTTTATGTAGCTATTAGCGCGAAGTGACTATAATCTAAGCACTAAGCGTCGTTTCAAAATAAAGTAAATTTACATTACGTTAGGTATATATTAAGAATTCAAAGTCTCTATACGGAGCAAAATTGGTTTTGCGGTTTGGACTAAAAACCTAACACGGTCCTGAACAATAAGTACAGACTAGTTTTTTAATATTGATATATGTCCAAATACGTAATAATATCAATATTAAAAAAGCAAGCAAGCATTGAGATCAAAACTCATTATATTTGGATGTGCACCCAAAAATATCAAGGAAAATATTGCGGATTCTATATAGCACATTCATAGTCATGACACACTTATTAAGGCAGAAGCAGGTTAGAAATCAGAACGCAGTACACAAAAAACCATTTTTCAGTAAAAATATAGTTAAGAAGTAAGACGTAATAATTATTACAAACTCGTTTCATGTTTATTGCTAACCTTACTCGAGCATATTGTCATTTCGAGTTAATTTTGACCTTCAATTACCACGCGTGGGATAAACTATTAAAAGTTTTGTCCAAACTTGAACAATTTAAATCTTGAAAACATGGAAAATAAATTTGAATTATGTTTTGTGTGAAAATATATCTAATGTAAGGGCAACGTTATAATGAGACATTAGCAAAGTGATTCTTTATTTCGTTACCATCATTACCATGCTAATGTTCAGTAATCTGCGAAATAGTATTGAATACCAATAATATACTCAATATAATTTAAAAATTACACCACAAGCGGTAAAGGAGATGCGAAAATAAAACTTCCCTGTTTTGATAATAATCCAGTGAAATGCCTAAACGTATTTAGTATCCTAAGTGCTCTCCAGATAAAATTAAAAAAATATATTGTCATGTTGACGTCAACTGCTTATCAACTGTCAAGTTTGTCAGAAGACTCAGAAGTCAAAACAATCGTCAGCTGCTCGTTGTTACGAATTGCATTTTTAAGGGAATATTTTAACAAATTAAGGGATAATAGCAATATTATCTATGTTATACTAAAAAATAGTAAAATGGCTTCGAGATTTAGTGGTGCTTTACAGTTAACGGACCTAGACGACTTTATAACTCCGTCGCAGGTAGAAACATAACCTTTAACAAGGTTTTCCATTTTTATTTGGATAAGATTGTGTAATGTGAATACGGAGGAAAGAATTAACATTTACATATTTAACTATTACGAATCCACCATTTCCTAAATGGTAAATCTTATTGTCATTATTTTTTATACATACAGGAATGTATAAAACCAGTGAAAATTGAGAAGAGCAAAACCAAAACAGGTGCAAAAATTAAAATAGGCGAAGATGGATACTTTGACATATCAAGTGGAAAGGAGCAGAAATTGAAGAAGGTAGAAATAACACTGGCAGACTGCCTAGCTTGCAGTGGTTGCATTACCTCTGCTGAAAGTGTTCTAGTTACCAAACAGAGCCAAGAGGAGCTAATAAGGTATCTTTTGTTTTTGTTTTTAATAATATCAAGGAACAAAGAATTAACTTGATTGGACAAAATCTATGTCTTACTGCCAACCTTGTATCCTAAAAATGGCTACATATCAGGAAAGAAAAAAACTGATTCTGATTATATTTTTTTAGTAATTGTACAAAATTAAATATGAGGTTATTTGATAAGTAAATTGTTTCCTATCAAATAACAAGGTTGAGGCAGTAAGGCACTAAAATTGGTTATAAATGTTGGTATTAAATTTAGGAAAATAGTATTAAGTAAAATAGTAACTACTTGTTTAACCTTCTTCCTACTTCTAGAGTTTTCTCAGAACGGAAGTACACAAACAAGAAGGGTGAAACACAGGACATAAGTCTAATAGTTGTCTCTCTCTCCCCGCAACCAACACTGTCCCTGGCAGACCGCTATAAACTTACCACAGAAGAGGCTACTGACAAGTTAGCAGGTAAAGTACATTGCTTGTAGCAATAATGATTTATCAATCAATTTAAATTTTCAAGCTATTGAGGAACTGGATGTGATTTTACTAAGTTTTGTCATATTTTGTAAATACCATTATAATAGGGAAGATGTGTGTAAAAAAAATTATTGAATCCAAATTATTATGCTAGTGGGCTAAAAGATATACAGAATGACCAAAAATTTCTGAATTCTGTTAAGAAATAATTAAGAGAAGAAGTAATTTAGTATGAACTTTGTATGCAGCTTATAGACCTTGATGTCACAATCAATATGGGATCTCTTTTTCTAGCTTAATACTTTAAAAGCTTGTAACTTTTTTTTTTATTTTATCAAAAAACTGATTGCACTACATCATTTTTGAAAACATTATATATTACATTGTTTTTGAAAACAATAGATTTTTTTAAAGAAACAGTAAAAAATCATGCATATTCCCTATGGACTACAAGACATTTCTTGTTATTTTAATAATATTGATTTAAATGATTTTGAACCAAATAATCATAATTTGTGTTAACCCTATGTGAGTCCTGGCTATTTATGAAATTGATTTACAGGCTGACAATCTACCATCTGCTTCATTTCTTCTCTTTTTATGTGATTTGATTGGGTTTTGTCAGTTAAATATAAATTATGATCTGTTGGTTGGGTTTGAAACATCCTAATTAGATTACCTAGCTTGCCAGCTGGCTATGAATCTACTTCCTGATCCGAATATCTCAAGGTTACTTCAAGAAGCTTGGTGCGGATATGGTTGTGGATATGACTATTGCCGAGGACCTGTCACTAATGGAAGCACAGCAGGAGTTTCTGCAGCGCTATCGAGAGCAGCAAGCCAATGCGCCGGAAAAACATCTACCAATGCTGGCCAGCTCCTGTCCAGGTAGGAATTATCCCACTAAAGATACATAAGAAGGTTGCTTTTCTAGAATTCACTATAATAATAAGGTGCTTCAAATTTCAATGGAACATCCCCTACATCACTAATATAATTCCCTTTAACGACATGTCAAAATAAATTGATTTTAATGAAATCATAGACGTGTAGTGAAATTGGTCCATATGGGTTATACCATAGAGGTATATAAAGTAATTGGTCTATGGTTATACTTAAATTTTTTTAATTTATTATTATCAGGCTGGGTGTGCTACGCGGAAAAGACGCACGGGAGCTTCATCCTACCCTACATTTCCACGACAAAGTCCCCACAACAGATCCAGGGTTCTCTGGTGAAGACCCATCTTGCTCCCACTCGGCAGCTGGACCCGGCCTCAGTATACCATGTGACACTCATGCCCTGCTACGACAAGAAGTTGGAGGCCTCGAGAGAGGATTTCTACAATGAGATGCTGAACTGCCAGGACGTAGACTGTGTTATTACAGCGAGTGAGTATATCTATTTTATAGGATGATGAAAAATTGTATAGATCTAATATAAAGATAGTAATAACGAGCTTAGAATAGTTTCGACCTAAGTCGATTGTTCTAATTCCGAGAAAAGAAATCGTCCGGAAACGACAAACCGACAGAAAATATTTCGGGGGGAAAATTGACAGAAAATATTTCGGCATTATCCATGGTGAATAATCCCGGTTATTGAAATGTTAATAGAAAACGGTAAGAAATAGACGATAAAATATATTCAAGAGCAACTATTTGTTTTTGAATTAAGTAATACACATCATAACATCTTACAAATCCATTGTCTATGGTTTGTATATTTAATGCTAACGATAGGTCATATTATCCACCAGTCGAGCTAGAACAGATGCTGGACAACAGCGGTCTATCCCTGTCTGATTGCGGCCCGGCGTCGCTGGACGCGCCGTGGGGCGGCGGTGCGGGACTACGCGGGCGGCCCGGCTCGGGCTCCGGCGGCTGGGCGGACCACGTGTTCGCGTATGCCGCCGAACACCTGTTTGGAGAGAGCGACGCACCGCTCGTGTATAAGAACCTCAGGTAGTGTCCGTAGCGTGAATAACACTCAACTCTTGTTATATAGATCGTGATGCTGCAGCAGCACATACTATCGCATCCATGGAAAGCCGGGGCGGTAAGCTAGTGCTAATGTAAATTGTTGAACTTGACTTATGTGGCACAGGTTTAAATGTCAAATGAACAATAGCGTTGTAAAATCTTCTCAGTAGTAGTCAATGGGTGATGCAACCGTCAGGAATAGTATTGTATATTGTAAACTATAAAATACGTTAGTTTAATGATGCGAGGGAAGACACGAACTCTTGCAATGGACTCGACCCTAACTTACCTCAACCATAAACTCGCTACACTGTCCTAATTATTACGGTGTACTAAAATGCTGTCCACGACGTCACCCGACCCGCTGTTGTCGCGCGACTGGCTGCACACTGGGCAGGATATTTGTAACGTGTCGACACCTAAACCATACACACAGTCACAACTCACCTAGGTAGAGCTTCCACAGACCACAGATATAAAATAAAAAAAATTCTTTGTAACATTAATTTTTTTTTCTACAAGTAAGACCTTTGAAATGAAATTTGGAAACCATTCGTAAATTTTTTTACTGTGATATATTTTTTAGCCATAATATTTATTGTCTAGGAACCCGGACTTCCGCGAGGTGACGTTGGAGCGGGACGGGACGGTGCTGCTGCGGTTCGCCATCGCCAACGGGTTCCGCAACATACAGAACCTTGTGCAGAAACTCAAGCGACGCGCTTCGCCTTACCACTACGTTGAAGTCATGGCCTGCCCCGGAGGTAACAGACGATCCTAATCCCAATCCCAACTAGAGATAACCGTGGATGTCTGTAACGTTTTTTTGATTTACATTATTCATCATTCCTACCCAAAATTCAAGTCATCCTAACCAATCTTAATATTATATGCTATGATTCCCTCACACAAAATGGCCAGTTTCGGATAAGTCCGCTGCTATACGTCACGTCTTTTGTATTTTAACTAATAAAATTATCTGTTTCGTATTATGACTGTTCACAATATTTATGTATGCTTTTCTGTTA
>JAOTAV010052669.1:0-15967 GCA_026546445.1 Cyclargus thomasi
TACATTTTGTAATAGCTCAAATACGAAGTAGGTAGCATTTTTACAAATATTCTGTAATAAATTGCATGACTGAGTTTCACATTCTTAAAAATGTGGTGCGTAATTAATTTAATTTACTATGGAAATTTTTAACAGTATATCTTTATACAACAAAATTTGATTTTTCTGTTTTTCAAGTAACATCAGAAGCTCCTAAATCCTATATAAAACTATCACCTTTCCAAAAACAACTTAACAATCACTCCCCCACACCAAAGGAATTTGTCTTTAGCACTATACTTTATACAATACTTGCTGGCCAAAACGACAGTTGTTATTTTCGTAACCCTTTTTAACACTGTTCGGATAAATCACTAGACGGGGATGCGGTAAACGATGGTGAATAAACCTCATTCAACGTATTATACTAACAAACTTTTTCCAACGCTTCGGATAATAAATACCGTTTGCTAAAATAAGAGTTTTGTTATCCAGATATTGAAATAGAAAAGCCGAAAAAAGTTTAATCTGGGCAGAAATATTTTCCTTTTAAATAAAACTAAGAAAATTCGGCGCGCGTATAAAAGACATCAACGAAACGCGAAGCTCAGATATAAAATAATTATGATAAAGACGCAAACTTTCATATTTAATTAATTTTCTGTCAGAAAAATATTTAAACATTTAAAGCCACGAATTATTTAACATTGTTTATCATTATGAAGTCACAACATACATTTAATTGTTTATCATGTTTTTTACAACAGAAACCTCGTGAGAGTGAGTGAGTGTTTTAAAGGTGCTTGACAATTTTTGACGGCAGTTCTCTACGACTCCTCAAATTCATATCATATCATTTTTCTGAATTATATTACAAAATAGCGTTCATATAGTTTCAAAAACCTTATTATATTATATTTCTCCTTATTTTTTTTCAATTTTTCTATAATTTTCACAAAAAAAAAACGAAAAAAGTCTCTACATAAGTTGAATTTTTACAACAAACATACGTTCATCAAGTGAGAGTTGACGGGCGCTTTCCACGGGCTCTATACAGCTCTAGCCGGCCACCAGCTCTACCGACCGCGATAGTAAGGTGCCGACGTCAGACCGTGTCGAGCCGCTAGAGAGAGCGCGCGTGTGTTGTGCTGTGTTGTGTGTGAACAGTGCTCGTGCAGGATTGTTCCAGTAAGTACTAAATATTTAGAGTTTGAACGTACAGTATGTAGAGTACAGGAGGACATACAGATAGACATAACGTGAATATTGCGTACATTTGTGAAAGAAAAATGTCAACAAACTTTATTTTCGCTAAAAGGAAAGTCTTCACGTATGTTTTTTTTTCTAATAAAAACGTCGGTTTTGTTTTTTTTTTAACTCTATATAAATTTCCGATGTTTGGTATTTTCGTATGTAGTGCAGTACGAAATTACAGTATCAGATGTATTATTTAACTTTTTTCCAAATTTCTACGCATTTTTAATAAGTAAATATAATTTCTTTGTTTACGTAAATTCTAAATAATTTTACGTAAAGTAATAATTAAAACAAAACAAAGGAATTCATGATTAAATTAGTAGTGGAATTATTTAAATTAGTTACTTTTATTTGCGTAAAAGGTATGTTGTTGGATTATGAATGAAAGTAATATACATAAGCGATATGTTTAAACCGTGTAATGATGAAAGGAGAGTAATGCATAATATAAGGAAGTTAAAGTTCGTCAGAAAAGGCGGGAAAGTTGGAATCGTCTGACAACTTGCGCTAGCATAAATATTTTGAATGGTTGAATCGTTATTATTTTACTTACACTTAATAATATCACTGTGACAGTTAAATCAGAGACATACCCGTCACTTTATCCGTCTGCTTTTCAGGCTCAAACCGCCGAACAGCACGAATTTGATGAAAGGTAGAGAAAAACATGGAATTCCAATAAACTATTAAATAAAAATGCTAACTCAAATTTAACAAAAGTGACACCTAGTTTGATATAAAATATAATACACAAAACTCCGCGCGAAACTACAGCAAAGTTATTACGAAATACACACATTAATATGTGCATTTTGCTTTGTCTGTTGTCAATTTTAATGCTAAATACGCATTGTGTCGTGTGTTTTGAACAAATGTGCGCGTTCGTGACCACATATTTGTAAATTAAGTCATTTAAAAACATGCGTAATTGCAAAATCACTTTCCAAGTAAAACCTTTTAGTGCATTGATTTGCTTATAATATACCAACTAGACTTCGTTCTGGAATTCGTTTAGCGCGCGGTAAAAAATAACATTATACATATTTTCTGTCACAACGAAAACTTTCCTATGTTGTTTTTCTGAGATTTTAATAACATCAACCACTAGATAATCCGGGAAATAAAGAATAATTAATAAAGCTCATAGACGACCTCTGTGGCTCAGTTTGTAAGCGAGTTGTGTGTTGATGTCTCGAGTTCGAATCCCGCCGACGGAGCAAAAGTTTTCAATGTTCCTGGGTCTTGGATGTGTGTAAATATGTTTACCACATAATAACAATCTTAAATATGTGTATAGTATAAAATTATTTAGTTAGCTATATTAAATCGTTGTCTGGTACATGTAACACAAGTCCCTTGGGTGCTTAGCACGGGGCTAGACTGACGTGGTGTAAAGCGTCCATAGATATAATACTATATTATTAAAATAATATAGTACAATTTAAAAACAAATTATTAAAACGATACAGTACATACGTGTAAAAATATAAATATAATATACGCGTAAAATATAAATCTTTATATATATAATTCTTCTGTGAGTGTGTATGTCACTGAAGTTCTTTTAAACGACTGGTCCGATTTTGATGAAATTTTTTGTGTGTGTTCAAGGGGATCTGAGAATGGTTTAGATTCACAAAATAGCTCGACAGGACAACGTCTGCGGGTCAACTAGTGCAAATATAAAACTAAGCTATGGTAACAATAAAAAAAACAACTTAATACGTATAGTGGCGGACTTTTTCAGAAGACCTTATTTTTTTTATGATATTTAGGGGACAAGCGAGCGGACGGGTTACCTGATGGTAAGCAACTTTCGTCGCCCATGGACACTTGCGACATCCGAAGAGTCGCTACTCGCAAGTACGTTGCCGGCCTTTATGAGGGAATAGGGATAGGGAATTACGAAAGTTGGGCCCCCGGTAAACTCACTCACTGAATGAAACACAGCACAACGCCGTTTCGCACCAGTTTTCTATATGGTCGTGGTATCACTCTGGTCGAGCCGGTCGTGTCATGGTCTGTCGAAGCATGGCTCTCCCACAGGAATGAGCATCTATATTATGTACCTGAGATCGGAAAAGAAAAAAAAATAAAAAATATTGGTACATGTCTCCACCGGGGTTTGAACCTGCACCGTCTCGAGTGCGAACCAAAGGTCTTACCTTCTCTTATTATACAGGATGTAACAAAAGTAAGCGATAAAACTTTAGGGATCGTAAGTGTCCCTGACATAGAGTTAACTGCGAAAGTTCAACGCTGAAAGCGAAAAATTTTTTTGCGATTTGTATGGGCAAACTCATGTCGCTGAGGCGCTTGCTCATACAAATCGTGAATTTTTTTTCGCTTTCAGCGCTGCTACTTTCGCAGTGTGCTCTATATCATGGACACAAACGATCCTTAAAGTTTTATCACTTACTTTTGTTACACCCTGTATAGCGCCGGATAGGATATTAGGGCCGGTTTACATTTAATTAAGTACAGTAACGAGTTAATAAAACAGTCAGCTAAAAATTAAGAAGTAAGTATTAAGTGACGTTTAAACGTAGGCGAGTTAAGTAATCATAAGTTGCTGGTTCGATAACAAGATAAGTCGATATAAATTGCTTAATTACTGCCTACAAACTAATTACATTTAATATTTTACTCAATTAAATACGTATTTTATTAAAATTTTTGATAAATTAAATATTATAATATTAACTGCACTAAACTCAGATGTCTACACGCTGGTGATTTAAGTTGGCGGGGTGCGGGAGACGGTACTTCGTACTTAACTCCCAAAAAAATAGGATCGCGTTCTATTTCAGCCAACTTAATTAACAACTTACAACTTAACTCGATTTTACCGTTCAAACGTCAAAAGTAACTAAACTCGCCGGTCGCGCAACTCGCAACTTAACTAAATTAAGTGTAAATCGGCATTTACAGGCGAATATCATATCACTTTCTACATTCTCATCTAACCACAGTATACATGATATGATTACTTATATTCGTCAACGTTTGTATTGTTCAACAAGTGCTATGAATAGACCTTATGTAAAATCCATACATCAGGTTCAATTGTCATTTGTATTAAAACCAGGTTATGACTGTTGTATTCAATGTCTATTGATCTCTTGCCCGGTTAGTGAAACTGAACTGAAAAAAATCAATTATAATTTTACGAAACATAATAAAATACTACCAGGGAACTTAATACAGAGCCAGATCGCGGATCTAAGTAAGTTGGTCGCGTTATGTTATACCCGGCTGAGTTCTCTGGCTAGATCTCGAAATACATAGTATTGACATACCTATTCTGATTTTTAATCAAAACATTTAGGTTTATACTTGATTAGCTTTTTCCGCGGCCTCACTCGAATTAAGAAGTATTTCATAAAAGGCTAAGAAACGTATTTATTTATTTTGAATCAGCAGCTCAGAAATAAAATGTCTCAAACTTAAGAAATGACGAACTTTCGTAGAAAAATTAATAGAAACTTTAACCTCCTTTCATCCCCGGAGGGTAGAATTAAAAAAAAATCCTTTAACACGTGTCCATTTATTTTGAATCAGTAGCTCAGAAAGAAAATTTAATGTTTTTAAGTTAAGAAATGACGAACTTTCAAACTAGTCAACCCCTGTTTCACCCTTTTAGGGGTAGAATTTTTCAAATTCTATAAAGAAGCGAAAACTTTTACATCTTGGCTAACCCACCAGCCTAGACAAGTGGCGAGCGATTGTCGGTAACGAAGTTCGCTCGGCGTGTTTATGTATCGGATTGACTTTGTCAAACGAAAAGTCACGTGATCTAGTCGTCGTTGGAACAAAAATACGTTGAATGATTTTCGTAAACCATAATCGCTTGCCACTTGTCTAGGGGGGCTGGTGTGGCCTCCGTCACCTCGGGGATTCTCACATACCTTGGTAGCTGTCTCCAGGCCGCTTGGAAGACGTATATGCATTTTCCCAACGGTAAAAAAGGGCGCTCTTTTGTATCTTTCCATCATAACCTTTCTCGCTCGTTAACTGTCCCAATGTAAATCATCACGTAAAAGTTTATGAAAAGAAAATGTCTCGCAGCGATAAAGATTTCGTCGTTAAGCCCGTGCCTACGTAATTCGATTTAAAATTCGTAATTTTCTTTCGTGAAATAAAAGTTGGCGGAGCTTATCGTTAGCGCAAATTCAAATAACAATTATTTAGCTCCTCGTTTCTCATTATTCCCCCTTTTGTTTGCTAATTGGGTAATTCTTCTGAACTGTAATGGGTTTTGTAATTAGGTGTTATCTGTGTGCTGACCTCGCCAGAGGACTCGGGACTAGGCGGATTCTTTACATCATTTCAATGTGCAGTCATATTTGAGTGGCAAGATTTCATTTAAGTCATATTTGAGTGGCAAGATTTCATTTAAGTCATACGTCCTTTAATTCCTAATGTGTATCTGTCTGTTTCTAAACTGTGTGGCTGTACCCATAATTAGCCTAACGATCCTGCATCGCGCTATCGAAGTTCCGGCGAACGGTGAAAATATATAGAATCGCTGAAATGAAGTCAACGGGGCTTCGGCCCTGGCCGAGCATGCTATCTCGCTCGGCCGGAAGAAAATAGCTATTATTATATAAAAAAGATTTATTCGAATCCGTTCAGTACTTCCGGAGATTGGCGCGTACAAACAGATAGACAAACAGACAACTTTTTTTTGTCGATTTGTGTTCTATTACTGTTCCTAATTGTGGTTTGTAAAATTATTAATTGTACAGACACACCAATTTTACTGTTTTATTATATGTATATAGATATAGGTTGTTGTATGTATAGAATAGATTAGATGGGTATGTGTTTGATGCAATATAAATAGCTATTTGTCTGTGCCCTTTACATTGTAGGGCGTAAAAGGAGGGCTAACAAATAAACAAACGAACACAATTTCGCATTTATAATATAAGATAACAAAAATTATTTCACACTTAAGGCGCGAGCTAACTATGCCGCGCCGCAGCGTGCCGGGTTTCAGCGGTAAAATCCGCCTCCATACAAATTGTATGGAGACGCACGCGCGTATCGCACACCGTGACGGAGCGTGCCGGACCGAGCCGGGGCGGATTTTTTAGCGGATGCGACACGGCCCGGCAAGCCTTCAAAAGTGTGACCGCATTTAGTAGATTTCCACTTTTTTGGTACAAATCAATAACGGTTTAGTAGGTAGTCCAAAATCTTTTAGTAGATTATACCTATTAGGAAATATAATAAAACCCTTTAAAAGGATAATAAAGACAATCTTTATAAACTTTCAATTTTATTTTAATTTCAACAAAGTGGTTAAGCCGACGTAATCAAAATCCGTCAATGCGCCCGTCAACAGTGTGCCATAGTGCATTTTGCGCTGCGCTAAGCCCCGGGCCCCGGTACGGCCCGACACGCTTCGTCAAAGTGTGCGCGTACCTTTAGTAGCATCTTAGCCCATACAAAGCTTTTTTTTTTGAGTTCAAATTCACTGAAACAAAATAGCAACGAATTTTCTCTCTAAACTAAATCTCGACAAAGCCTCAAAGCCTTGCTTGGCGTTTTATTGATAGGAAAAGGTGTTCGAAAATACGTTGACGTACCGACCTGAAAATTATTGGTATATTTTGTCTTAGTAGTGTTATAAATGCGAAAATATGTATGAAAGGATGGATTTTTAACTTTCACACTTTATTATGATTTTATTATGTTACCTGATGGAAAGCAACTGCCGTCGCCAATGGACATCCGGACATCCGGAGAGTCCCGAGAGAAGAGAAGAAGAACGACGGCCTTTTATGAGCGAATAGGGAATGGGATTAAGGAATTTGGGCCACCGCCAAACCCCACTGAACGAAACACAGCAAAACGCCGTTTCACGTCAGTTTTCTGTGAGGCCGTGATATCACTCCGGTTAAGCCGGCCCGTGCTGAAGCATGGCTCTCCCCTGGGAACGAGCATCCGTTTTATGTACTTGAGATCGGAAAATGCCTCATTGGTATACGCCTCCACCGGGATGTGAACCTGCACCCACTCCAGTGCGAACCAAAGGTCTTACCCACTAGGCTACTGACGCTCTAACCTATTGTGTGGTTTAAATGAATAAATAAATAAGCTAAGAATAGAATAGAGCAGACTTTTTTTATGTCATACTGGACATATCTTTATGTAATCTTCATATTACCACGTATATTACTTAAGATATGAATATGTTTGGAAGGATAATGTACAGTTCTCTCGAAATTTAGGATCGTCGCGAACAAATAAGAGGCACAACAAAACTTGTCTATTTTAAAACAGCAGGCTCTTGAAAGGTAATTTGGCGCGGGGAAAATGCTGCGAGAATTTCGCGTGTATATCGAGTGAGACGATTGAATTTCCTGCAACTCGTGACCTTATATATAATGTTATGTAAATTGCGCAGAATGCCCCTGAATTGTTCTTCTCGTATGTACAGAAATAAAGCCTGAATGTATTCTATAACTATCCTGTATTCAGTGGCGTAACTATACCGTTCGAGGCCCGTTACCCCATACAAAAACACGTCAAGCGATTATTGTAAAAAATAATTCATTGCCACTTGTCTAGGCGAGCTGATCGGGGGCCCCTTCCGGCTGGGGGCCCTAAAAATTTTGCCGGCTTGCCACCTTGTAGTTACGCCACTGCCTGTATTCTAGAACTATGAGG
Source organism: Cyclargus thomasi (assembly GCA_026546445.1). Classification (NCBI taxonomy): domain Eukaryota; kingdom Metazoa; phylum Arthropoda; class Insecta; order Lepidoptera; family Lycaenidae; genus Cyclargus; species Cyclargus thomasi. The sequence goes on from JAOTAV010052669.1 coordinate 7,915, forward strand.
CGGAATTTCGAATGTATTGTTAAAAATTAATAAGCCAGATGGTTGTGCTTATCCAAACCTGCCCCCTGTTTCACGATGCGATTCCGCGCGGAAACGCGGAAGCACTTTTAACAGAAGTTTCCGAAATCGGGAACGAATCCGCGCGGAACTGCGTGAATCAGGGGGCTGATTATACAGGTGAGGCCCGGAGCAGAAAGATTTCTACTGGAGATTCAGCCTTTGCACATATCATCGCACCCTTAGTACAAATAGGGCCTAACTCAAAAAGCTCATATGAAATGAATGAAGTTCTCAAACTCCAAAAAGTTGAGCTTTTTGAGTTGGGCCCTTATAGTGGAAGGCGCAACATCTTCCCCGTGTACCAATATACGTGTGATAGTTTACGGGTGAATCAACTTTTTTGTCTCAGACAAATCTTTGAATAAATAGACAATCAGCATATTTTTCATTGATAAAGTAAGCTTATTCGATAGCAAACTAAATATCTACATATGTTTGTTTGCTTGTCCTCCTTTCATACCCTAACGAAGCGTCATGATTTTGAGGTAGGCTTAGTTAAAATAATCGAATGCCGCCGCAAGCAAAAACAAGTGTATGTCTGACACTAAGACCTCGTCGATGGTTCCAGGCGGTGATCAACAGTACCATCACGGCGAACATGACGTTCACGAAGACGTCGCAGAAGTTCGGCCAGTGGAGTGACGTGCGCGCCAACACCGTCTACGGCTTGGGATTCGCGTCTGAGGCCGAGCTGGGCAAGGTACAGGCAATGGGCGTAAAACTTGACTATATATTGCAGACAGTTCAACTCAGTTGTGCGCGCGGACCTTGTGTGCGTGCACGTGTGACGAGGCAGGCGTCGTCCGAGTAAACAAAGCTTACCTACACATAGGGCCGCATGTACAACTGATTTGATCTAACTATAATATGTAACTTTTGTGGTAATAAACGCCAAACAAAATGCCATTATCTAAAGCTGTCTTCAGTATTTGAAGTGATAAATATTGTAGCCAGTCGCTATACTCTCGGCACATTCAGATATCGGACTTGGTCGAATATTACTCTAACAACGTGATTTTACGTTTGTAAGAGTAAGACACAGCATACCGATTCGGTCTTTTGAGTCACAAAACGTTTTTTGGAGTATGGCACCAGATACGTTTGGGCTCGTTCTGAATTAATATCGCTGCAGAATTAAGATTGTGTCGCGTGACGCCCTATAGCTCATATGAATCTTTTCTCTCCCAACCATTCTCGCTCGTAGCAGCTTTTTAAACTAATTCGACAGTTTACGACCCCTACGTCGTATAATCAGGGCTGTAAAACGCCAAATTACGACCTAATAAAATATACGGGCTTTTAAAATCTTAACTCACTCGGCTGATATTGGTTTAGCGTCGTTGTCGAGTAGTTAGGTTTTATGTGGCATTCAAAATATTTTTTTGTCCATGCCTCATCTCTTGTGTAAGCAATACATATCAACCTTGCTAATATTCTGAATGGAAAAGTCTGTTTGATTGTTCGCCCTTCTTTTACATCAGCCGCCCTAAAAAGGTCACTTTGCAATATTGCTAAGAGCAATTCATTTTGTCATTCTTCTTGTGAATAACTACTAAATAAGCAAAAGTGTGATTTCACAATTAATTTAAAATGATTTTGAAGTTATTTTATCAAAACTATAAAAAAAAAAATTAACAAAATGTACCAAAAAGAATTGTAGAACAGTTCCGTTGCAATATTGCTATTACAACCTTTTTAGGTCCCCTGAACGAAGCAAACAATTACTTGATATTTGGCATAGACTAAGTTGAAAAGAAACAGAGAATCATAGACTACTTTTGGTCTTGAAAAAACATCGTAATCGTAAAAAGTTAGTATTTTTTTACTGATTTTCAAATTCCACGCGACATAAGCCGCGGGTAGTAGTTAGTATGATATAGATTCAAAATGACGTATGTGTTGCAGTTCATAGAGAAGTTCCAAGAGGTGAAGGAGGCGATCCAGGCGCAAGCGTGCGGCGCGAAGAGTAATGGATCCGGTGCCGCCACGCCCGTCGCGTCCGCCACCGCCAGCCCGCTTCTCGCCGCACGCGCGCCCGCCGCCGACGACGCGCCCGCACTCTCGCCCGCACAGGTATACGCCACACCCAAAGTATATACAAAAAAACAGGCTCTTGCATACATTGTAGATGATTTAAATAATTTTCAGAGCAAATTAACCATGTATTAAATACTATAGGGCATTCCCTATGGGATATGATTTTTTATATGACAGTATAGTTCAACCGTATTATTGTTGATGTTAAAAAATTTGAAATAATGTAATGGTGACACTGTTGTGAAAAATTTAACAAATGTTTTGCAATAGTAACAGTTTTATGATATTTTTTTTAGCCCAAAGCGGAGAATGATGAGATGATGGTTCACCAGAGAGCTCACTCCGTCTCGTCTACACTACAGGTAAATCACAAGTTTACATAACTTTCATATTAACGCTTAGCGACCAAATCAATGCTGCCGCTGCTATGTAGTCATAAACTGGCATTTTATTTTAAGTTTTTCAGTCGCTTGCGGCAAATAGTAAGATTCCTTTAAGATAAGCATTCACGAGCGATACTCGACGTCGCGCTGAGCCAAATTCAAGACTCACGAACACGCCAGAAATCTGTTTCATTTGACTTGCGAGTTACACCACAGACGAACGAGCGAGCTGTATGGAATTCGATCTCAGCGCGCATGGTAGCGAAAAAAAAAATCATTTGGCGACGGGTGGCTGTTACATTGTCACTTGTCAATAGCAAAATTTGAGTATTATTGTAATAAAAATAAATAAACACACAACACGTCGTTAATTGCAAAAACAGTAGCAGACACAGTAATCACACAATTCTTTATTTACTTCTTTTTTATTGACACTCGACAGCCGGCCGTTTGACATTTCAGTGCCCGCCCGATATGGTCGCCGTATTTTGACATGAACGAAGCGAATATTATTTAGTTGAAATTCCATTCCATTCCAATTGCTCGTGAATGCCGACTTTTATGTTTATAATTGCATATGTAGTTTTACATTGTTAATCATATTCAGGGCGGCGGATATGCGACTGTAGGACGGGCGCCGCGCGGGCCGCCGCCGCCGGCCGGGCCGCCTGACGCCGCGCCGGACAGCGCCGAACAGCTGCGCTACGAGAACGACCGCCTCAAGCTGGCGTTGGCACAGAGGTATGTACGAGTCTAGTTGATTTTTTCGCCTGATCTAAAAAAGAGGTGTCATAAGTTTGACGTGTCTCTGTCTTATGACTTCTCTTCATAATCAGTAAATATATAAAACGCGAGCACGATTGTGTAGATTGGGTGTACTCGCCTCTGCTCGACAATATTAGTCTATATAAGTAAATAATAATAGCTATAGTACAAAAGTAGACAATAATAGCTGTAAGTTTTCCATGATCTTAAAATAAAATATTCGCTTTTGATCGGCTTGTTGACAAGGTACTAGGGACGATTATGAGAACTTTTGCACATCTACGTTTGAACGTAACCGACCTTTGAACTGGCGATTATAAAGAACCTGCATTAGGTTGATTTTAGTCTTACGCCGACCGTCAGCAATGCCGACGCTTTGCGGTCGGTGCTGACTAATTGATAAATTATTATCAGTCCAGACGCGTTTTTCCAAAATGCTTCCTATAATTCATACATCTCATTCGGGGCCATCAGCGCCACAGAAATAAAACAGCCTAATAAATAAGTCAAATTTATTGAAAAATAATTTTGTACAACAATTAACCTCTAAATAAAGTTTATTTTGAGTTCGAAAGTAATAAATAATAGACAACTTTCTTACGCTTAATCTTTTTAAATTATAATCAAATACAAAAAATTAATTTGTGAGAACTGTAAAATAATATAAACTAAAGTGAGATAAGAAATAACAGTCTTATTAAAATCTAAAATGAAATATATATTAACATAGATAATATTAGAAAAAGCTTTTTTCTTTTGCTCGTCTATTATGTAAATAATTCTTTAAGTAATAAGATCTTTGCACGATCTATCATCCAAAATTTTATAGCTATAACACAGAGCGAGTTCTAAGATTTGGTAATCAGACTTAACCTAGACCTAAACTCAAATGCATTTTTATCTAATGTTCATATCCGCCGACTATTGGTACGAAACCTCCGTCCAGCTGTTGATAGTTCTCACCGTTGTACTCATGTGGGTAGTTCTCATACACAGGTTTGGGTTGGTGGACGACTTTGTATTCTTCTGGTTCTTCCTTAGGTATTCCGATTTTGTGAACCACTGCGTTGAAACCGTTCTTGTCGTCTGCTTCGTATTCTACCACGCGTTTCGTTCCGTCTGTCTCTAGGAGCGTGTATGAACCTGAAATGTTTAAATTGTTCTCAAGAGTCAACAAAAAATTTTTTTGCTAAATTGTAATCGAATGCCATTTGCATCTTTATTTTATTGGCCAATGGGAAGAATATACAAGACATTCTTTAAAACAACAAAAAAAAAACCTTTATTTGGTTGTCCATGTAAAAATAAAATGATATGGATCCTAGTAAAGGTCCTTGAGGTACACCAAATAATACCTTTAACTTTGTCACCGTCTCTCGTCTCCCAGTGGTCTTTGTGGTCGCCAGTGTGAGGATCCTTTACGGAGTAGTCGAACGCGTATTTAGGATGCGCCTGGAAAATATCACGATCTACGTTTTACGACATAACTTTTTAAACTACAATAGAGATAATGTGAAAGGCTTAGAATAAACAATTGTCGGGAGTAACATAACCTTATTCATATTTAGGAACAAAGTTTTGGAATTTTAATTCCAGTGATCAGTCATCAGAAAAGCTGTTTGACCATTTGTAATAGATGATTAGCTTAAAAACCATCATTACTGAATCAAGAGGCATTTTTGTCAGATGTTCTAGATATATATTCTAGATGTTATGATTTGCAACAACCCAATTTGCTATAACCCTAGAAGCTTAGTAGCTTTCAACACTCACATGGTAGTCAAGATCGTATTCTTCATTGCCGTGGTGTTCGTCCAGTGACTGATGTCTGTGTTCATCCAACGACTGGTGCACTATCGGCCTGTGGTAGTTCTCGTAGCCGTCGTAGCTGTCATATTGTGCGACCGTTGACGCGATTACCACTAATAGGGGTATACATTTCTGAAATAAAAAAAATAATAACTTCTCTATGGCAATTAAAAGATCTCACAGTAATGTATAATGGGTGAAATTGAAAGAGAGCCAGCTGACGGGACCTACGTCATTTGGTCCTAATTTGTCGATTCTATGTAAGTCGTGATCTGACGGATGAGTTTGACATAACCCGACCAAATTACTTTGATCCACGATCTGTATCTGTTTCAACTTCTCTGATTGTACACTAGTCACGTTCGCCTTTACTTCTGGACAAATTGTTACATCTTAAGATTGTGGGTAACGTTTTCTCAGTGTTTTCAATTTTACTAAATAAAAACACTTATGAACTCAAGCCTATAAGTCTCAGCGTCATTACAGTATTAGCAATAGTAAAATACGATGTCTATTTTAAAACCCAACCATTGAAATACGATCCAAATATTTGCGGAACCCCTCGTCGAAGTTAATACATTAATGGGAATCACCGATAAAATCGAGACCGAAATTATAATGTTTGTTTATTGGGAAACTTTAATCAAGTTGCGCCTGAACACCGAGCTTCAAAGTGTCACACGAAAAGTTTGAGTTTGTGGTAATTTTGTTACGTGCCCACCGCCGCTCGCCAGAGAGAAATGATATACAAGTAACAATATTTCATTTACAAATAAACTGTTTCCTTTTTTTATACAAGTTTTCGGCGAGGTGTTTTTATTTAGTTAATTGGGTGCGAGAACTTTCATAATGTGCGTGCGTAAGAATCATAGCTTACATAACTGACTTGAGGACTTTTCGTTTGTTCTATTACGTATATTAACGCTTTTATGTGGTGCACTACACGGTTCCATATTTTAAAATTTTTCGCAGTAAAAAAATGATTAAGTATAGTCTGTTGCGCATTAGAATTTTCAAGATGTACAATTAAATATATTCCATCGTACAAGGAAGCGAGGACGTCACGTACGCAGTATTACGGGAAAGCGCAACACTGATATAATTGCATTATGATTGCGAGCAGCATATCAACGTATCTATAAACGTCGGACTCTATCATTTTATAATTCCACATTCCATATTGTTATTAACTTTCGTTATTACTTCATAAGCAAATTAGAAGTCATTGGTCTGTTAGTGTGTCACTAATCAAGTGATATAGTTGACTTTATCATAATCAGACATCGATGCAGAATGTTCTACTCAATACTACAGCAACTTGGTGGAATCCAATGATACCAATCGTTAATTGTGAGGTTTTTTGGGTAAAAAACCGACCAAAACTAAGGTAAATACAGTGGTTACCAATGTCATATACGAGATTATTGGCGAACAAAATCGTCAAAATGGCGGTGATGCCGAAAAGTCGATCATTTGACTTTGGGCAAAACTGTTTAGCTCATCGTTCTGTTCTATTTTTCTGCCTGAACAACCTTTTGAATGATTTGAATTGATTAAGATCAGTGTGTCGCTTCATATGAGTACGGTAATGTAGTCATTAGGTTGCAGTTTTCTCCAGCGGCTGAGGCGTGTTATTTAATAACTTGTAACACCAATATGTAATACCGCTGGCGGTTAGATCACCGGATTTCGGATTTCGCGCCATCACCTTGTGTAATTGTAATGAAAGCTATGACAGATCTTCTTATGTTGTTATGTTTGATAATTTTAATTTGACATACTTATTATTTAAGAAGATTCGTAATATGTTACGTTTGTCATTTGAATCGAGCTAAAAACTGGCCAAGTTAGACTCGCTCATGTAGGGTTCCGTGCCAGTAGAGACAAAAAAATTGTAAAAATTTGTTCAAAAAGTTAAACAGTCATCAAAGTCTACCACGTCATGCAAGCGATAGCGTGATGAAAAGCTACTGTAGGGGCATCTAGTATCAAAAAGGAAGAAACTGGCAAAACCATGTTTATTGTAAGATCCTTTGAACATTTAATGTATTTTATTTTAAAGTACGTGTTATTATAGCAGCAACAAAAATACATATTCTGTGAAAATTACAGCTTGGAGACAGATAAACAGACATCGAAGTCTTAGTAATGGAGTCGTTTTTACCCTTTAGGCACGGAATCCGGAGGCAAAAATTGAGATCAAACAAAGCATTATTAGTTTAATCTTACTTTTTAACTTAAGCCAGTGAAGGTCACGCTTTAAGAAGATAAAACTAGGGGTTTGGAAATAACGCGGCCACAGGTAATTTCCTGATGAAGATACCGATATCATTATTTGCTGATCTGTAGTAATATACAGATTACAGATAAATGTAAAAGGAACGAGCGAGTGAAATCGGCCGACACGCAATGCGTCGAGAGATAATCGGAAACATTCTCTTATTGTTGGTGCTGACGATTCGTAGGATCTATAAAAAGTCGCAGTCTAATTCCTCTTTACGATCTAGGGATGTCTAAGTTTGTGTACTAAAGTTTTACTTAGAGTAATTAAAGACATGAGTGGAAGAAGCGAATAACTAATAACTATCGAGTAAATACTTATTTTTTCCCATAAATAGGATATATCTTATATCCTATTATTATATTGTAATTTAGCCATTTCATCATCAAGCTTGTTTATCTGGCCGTACATCGAATCCATATTAATTTAATTTTAAATAATCTTTTTGGTCCTAAAGTGTCCATTTGCGCAAAAATCCGGGTTTTTTTTTAAATGTAAGTTATCCGCTTCTTCCACTTACGTCTCCAATTAGAAGTGTTAAATCCGCTAGCATATTATCATTTAATATCTTTTTTGACTACAGGAAAATTTTATTAATTTTGAAAGAATATACCGACAATAAACGATATACAGTTATATATAAAGAGGCGAAAATACGATCTGGGGAGCGACTACTTTTTCCTGCCCTTTGGTGTGGAAACGCTGGGGCCGTGGGGCC
>JAOTAV010052680.1:0-15960 GCA_026546445.1 Cyclargus thomasi
TTATAGTCATCGAGTTATCAAAATTAATATTGTCGTTATATACATACAATTCCTTACATTGCAACGCGCGTTTTTTGTTCATAACTCGAAAAATACTTTTTGTACATAGCGGCATTTTAGCTCGAGGATGGCAGTGCGATCATCAAGCTAGTCTTTTGACCGCAGCCCTAGCCTACAGTTTTTGCTACGCTAAACAGCTTGACGGATTTTGGTTTGAGATGTATCGTTAGATATTCGTATTTACCGTGGGAATGACACTGATATCTGTACATATAATAAAATAGTAAAATTGGCGTGTCTAAGGGCTAAGGAACAGTAATAGAACACAAATCGACAAAAAATGTTGTCTGTTTGTACACGCTAATCTCCGAAAGTACTGAACGGATTTTAATAAATCTTTATATATAGCTATGAAGTCTAGGCAACGCTTATGATACCTTTTATCCTGGGAAAATGTACGATTCTCGTGATACACAAATTTTTGCGCAACGAACTTGCGGACGTCGACTACTATCAAAATATTTAAAAAAAAGAGCGCATTTTTGGCGCCAAATTCGAATATTTCATGGTTTAAATCACAACGGTTCCTGCAGTCGGGTTACCCGGTTTCGGAAATTTAGCTTGTTGAAATACATACTTCGAAGTTACAACTAACTCAACGAAATAAAAGAAGTCCACCTCAAACATAATGTCCTTGATATCCTCTGAGAGAGCTACCTTTAACGGCGTGTACAAAAAGCTGTTGATCGTCATTCAAACACATACAGAACCCACAGCTTATAGTTTTCCGCGCAATATCACCCGTGTGGTGCAGCCGGGCGTCACACTTTGCCGCCGGCTAAATATTTATTTCATTACTCCCATTCACCGTCTAATCTGTGTTACGGTTAAAATGGGAGCCGATGCATTTTACAATGTGTGCAAATTTTACCCCTGAGGATAGGATGTTATAAGTTCGACGTGCCGATCTGTGTGTATGTCTGTTTGCTGCATTGTAGCATCCAATTGTCTTTTATCCAAATGCTTTACCGAGCTGGATGTATTTTTGTATAAAAAAACATAAAAACAAACGAGAGTGTTCTTAAGAATAGTATTTTCCTGTTTCGATATTTTTTGTATGAAAACCGAAATGATTAAGAGTGTTCTTAGCAATATATGACTGCTTTAATGATGAAGTTAGTGTGCTTACTACCGAAAAATTTGTTTATATTGTTGTGTTTATATTTTACTTCATTTCATTATATATTTTGTGAAAAAACTTAACTATTATACCAAATATTGTACCAATTATTAATATCATTTATTGTTTGCATTGCAGTTTGCATCATTCGCACATACGATGTAACTACATAATTTTAAAACTCGAACTTCATTCTTCGTGAATTTGAAATATTATTAAAACATAACTGTAGAAAAAACTACTTTTTACAATTAAAAATTTGATCCAGTATGGGCAATCTGCCTTATCACGTTCTTACGACTCGTACCGCGACATGATATAGGAACAGATCATAGCTTACTTCGTGGGGCGTCACAATTGAGGGCTGGATTTTTTCGACCCCTGTGGTGATATTGTCTACCACGCCCAGCAATAACCACCCCTATTACACGCCAATAGAGTCGCCATTGCGTCGGCAAAGTTTTGACAACGTAAGTTCAATGAGAAGCACTATTGTCAGGATAATACTGCGATCAAACGCGAGGAGTCTTAGCGAGCGATTTCCAACCCTATCCTACGTGCATTAGAGCACATTTTACATCATGGAAACATAAGAACGAATGAAGGGTAAAGTGAATATCATTTAATCGTTCACACTGTCAGTCGGTCTCTTAATTTTGATTGTAATAAATGTAGTGATGTCAGTCGCCTTAAGGATTCCCCTTAAACTTATACGGTTCAGTGGAGGCAGCCCTATTAGTAATTTATTGGTTGTGCACATCCCTGATGCTTTGATATTAGTACCTACTCGGTTATACTACGCCCTATTTAATTATAATCGAAGACGTAAGTGGAAGAAGCAAATAATTAACATTTTGAAAAGTCCCGGATATTCGCGTTAATGGAGCGTCCATTTGGACCGGAAAAAATATTTGAAATTTAAATGATGTAGATTACGCCAGATACACTAGCTGGATAATAAAAGTAGTAAGTTACAAGATTCGAAGGTAGCAGAATGTCAGTTGTCCGCTTCTTCCACTTTTTTCACGAATCATCAAACCCAGATTCTATATTCCTGTTTCCTTTCTCTATTACCTTAGCCTATTCCCTCATAAAAGGTTGGCAAAGCGACTGCAACTCATCTGATGTTTCGAGTATTCTTTAGCGAAAGCAGTTACTTTTTGTCAGGTGATCCGTCAGCTCCTTCGCCCCCTTATTTTATTTAAAAACTCGTTGTTGCCCGCAGCTTCGTTGCGCGAAAATTTGTATCTTACGGGAACCGTACATTTTCCTGGTATAAAAAGTATCCTATATGTTGCCCAGCCCTAATAGCTATTAAAAAAAACATTTATTCAATTCTGTCCAGTAATTCCTGAGATTAGCGCCTACAAACAGATAAACAAGCAGACAACTTTTTTTCTCTCGATATATGTTCTATTACTGTTCCTGAGCACCCCAACATTAATTATTTTGTAAAAATATTAAATGTACAGACACTCCAATTTTACTGTTTTATTATATGTATAGAAGTATCTCTGTCTGTGGTGTCTCCCGAACGAATGAAGCGATTTAAATTTCGTTTTTCATTAAAGGTGACTTACGTTAAGAAATTTTAGATATTTAATCGGAAGGAACAAATATACGCTAAATCAGAGGTTTTAAATTTTTATATATGTAAAGACTTCTATGACATACTGCCGTGGGAGAGCCATGCCTCGGCACGAACGGGCCGGCTCGACTGAAGTGACACCACGGCCTGACGAAAAACTGTCGTGAGACGGCGTTGTGCTGTGTTTCGTCCAGTGAGTGAGTCTGCCGGTGGCTCAACTTCCCTAATCCCCTATTTCCGATTCCCTCATAAAAGGCCGGCAACGCACTTGCGTTCTTCTGATGTCACGAGTGTCCATGGGCGACGGCCGTTGCTTTCCATCGGGTAACCCGTCTGCTCGCTTGCCTCTTAAATATCATAACAAAACTCCATTTTGTTTCGAAGACCCACTAAGTTATGTCGTATATTAATACTACATAGTATATTACAGCCATAACATATGACATACGTCTGTCATAAGTGCCGTTATTTATATATGTCATACACGCGCCCATGATATGTTGTTTTACGCGTCTTGTATGACTTATGATTTCCTGTTATGAGGAGACATGTAAGTGTGAAATTGCCTTATTGTGGGAATAACTCCCGGTTATGTTCTGAATATCATGTAGGAAAAATTATAGGATGTATTTAGTTGGAGTATTAAGTATGATATATATCGCTACTACGTTGTGCTAAAATTCGTTTTTTTTTTTAATTTTTCGGGTTGAAGTGTATCCTACATCCTTTTCCGTTACTCAAAATATATCAATGTCGAATTTCAGCGAAATCAGTTAAGTTGTTTGGGCTTAAGAGGTAACAGAAGTTTCGATAATCATAATTTTTGGAACCTCACAATTTTGGCTATAAAATTCGATTATTCGAAATAAAATCAAAATTAAAAATCATTTTGATTTTTAATTTTTAAATGTTTCCAGTTTCCCTGGCGCTATCAAGATGAATCTAACGATACCCTAACGTTAATATCCATCAAGCCGTTTAGTCTGTAGAGCGTGCCAAACAATTATGTAACATACAAAATCTCGAACTTCTTATGGCTTTGTCAACAAGAATAAGAAGTATTTAATTTTTGACAGCCTCAAAAAAAAAACGGGAACGGTGGCACCGATTTACCAAAAGGGCAGACATAGTTAGAAATACTGTGTGTGGCACCGATTTGCCAAAAGGGCAGACATAGAAATACTGTGTGTGGCACCGATTTGCCAAAAGGGCAGACATAGTTAGAAATACTGTGTGTGGCACCGATTTGCCAAAAGGGCAGACATAGTTAGAAATCCTGTGTGTGGCACCGATTTGCCAAAATGGCAGACATAGTTAGAAATACTTATAATTTCAGTTTGTCACATAAAAAACTCGCAACATGGTATAGCTTATATCTCGAAACGGTTGAACTTTCGTGCTGAGCTGCCATAGGAAATATTATTTGTATGGAAGTACTCTACCCATCTGGCAAGGTGGCATCAGTGTGCCATAAAAAGTCGCCATATTGGGGCATAGCCCTTTACTTATGAAATATTGATGAAAGTTTAGTTAAGGTTTATACATTGGGAAAGAAGAAGGTATTATATTTTAGATTTTTCTATACTGTGTCTATCGGGGACCCACAAAATCTGTCTATTACATTTGATCAAAATATGTGTAACAGTGCGTCTTTAGGCAGATTAACTTATATTCGCTAACATTTATATTATTATTTATTATTATGGATATATCAATATCCTTTTTTAATTAACCGATGTTTTGACATTTCGTATGCAAGCAGCGATCTCTATAAAAGGACTCAAAATCATTTATAACCCAAAAAATTACACGTTAGAGTATAATCTACCTACAACAGACATTTGTAGTACACAATCAATGTCCGTAGAACTAAACAAGAGAATCAAAGCCTTAAATTGCGCCCGGGTATATTAGATTGTCGAGGGTAGGACCCTTATATAAGGGTGTGTATATACTACAGGGAAATGAGATGACCGTATGTGTTGGTAATAAAGGACGGAATGTTTAGGAAATACGAAACGGTATTTTGTTTTGACTTTGGTCCTAAAAATAGTTCCATTCTAAATATACATGCAAAATAAAGTTAAGAAAAACGTGGTTTAGAACTGTACGTATTTTTTCCCTTGGTGTTATACTTGAACATGATAAAAGAATATTCAAGTAAAATATTCAAAAAACATCCAATAAATCTAGTCAATAGGTTGTTTAGGGGTAAACTGGAACAAACGAACACACTTTTCCATTTATTGTTCGTTCGTCTATCTGCTTTATATCTGCTACACCCGGTGTTACCAACTCTCAAAAATATTTATCCCTAAACCTACGTCGAAACCCCCTAAAATTGCCTAAATTTAAAAAAAAATACCCTAATAAAAATACTCGAAAATATAAAGAAAAGTTGCCACAGAAATCAGAATACATAATTAGTACTTGTGGTATTGATATCATATGAGGACGTCGATTATTATTAATAATATTATTATACGTATGATACAATTATATTATATAATATGATACTTATCAGTCACCAATACCGATGGGATAGGATTTTCAATTATTACAATTTAAATTAAAATTAAATAACCTCGATGGTGTTGTTAAGAAAACCCCTAAAAAACCCTTAAATATTGTAAGCCCCCAAAAACTCGCTTATTTATCCCCTAAGTTTGGGGGGAAAACCCCTAACTTGGTAACACTGGCTACACTGTTGTTTCTGTGAGGCCTTGGTATCACTCCGGTCGTGCCGGCCCATTCGTGCCGAAGCATGGCTCTCCCACGGCAATGAGCATTCGTATTATGTACTTACTTAACATGCATAAAAATTTGGTAAAAATCGGTAAAGTCACTTCGGGGATTAAAAAACTTAAAGACACAAATCCGTCGCACCTAAAATCACTTTAAAAAAAAATTGTAATTTTTACTGAATAAACACTTAAAAAAAAAAAAAAAAAAAACTTATCGCGAGGGAACTGTACCGTTTTTCAGAATAAAATAAGTATCCCATGTCCTTTCCCGAGACCCAAAGTATGTCCAGACCTTGAAGGGCAAAGGTTTGGGCGTGAAGAGGTAACAGATTTTTTTTATTTCTTAAAATCTTTAGGCGACGACACACTGTTAAATTTTTTTTAAAATTTACTACAATTCTACTACGCAAATGCATCCTAAAATTACAAAATCTTGTATTGTATTGGAATTTAAACACGCATTTGTTGTAATATTACATTTTGTTTTAACTCAAATACGAAGTAGGTAGCATTTTTACAAATATTCTGTAACAAATTGTGTAGTAAAATTGCATGACTGAATTTCACATTTCTAAAAATTTGGTGCGTAAAAACTTCCTACACAAATTTAGTAAATTTACTATGGAAATTTTTAACTTCGCTTGCACCCTAAATATCATAATAAAAACTATCCCACCCCTGGGACTAAAATTATATCTACACCAAAACCAGCGGAGCATCCAGAGTAACAGACAGACACATTCACTTATTCATTACTGGAGTATTAGCACGGATGACAAAAACACAAGTTGGCCTAAGAAAGTCACAACTATTTTGTATTTGTATTATGAATTTATATGGTTCTTACAACATTTTCTGCTCCAACTGTTCTCAATTCCTTTCGCTCAATCGATATTTTAACAAATAGCTTTTTAACAGTCACACAAAACTACCGAAATACACACTTCACTATGTCACAGTATAAATTGTATACGGAAGTTCCACTTCGTAATTTGTGTTAATGTTCTATAAAGTGACGTCTCAGTTGCGATAGATCGTTTCGATCTTTTTTGGGATAAAATATAGACATGTATAAGTTAATATGATAATAACTTAATTTATTTTATACCACTACTACGGCTACAACTAGTCCGGTTTATCCAAACCTGGTTTTATCAAACAACAAAGTGTTAATGTTATATCATACACATAAAATGAACGCGTATTTTATTCCTTAGTAGTTAAATATATTTATGTTGCAGCCTACATCAAAACAGTAAACAGTCTCAAAGATATTTTGCTATAAACATTAGATTTAAAACAAAGTATTACTTAAGTAGCTCTTGCCCGCGACTCCTTCCGCGTGGCAAAAAGATGAGAATCATTATTTTCCTGCTCATCGCTTGAGAATTTTCCAGAATTACTATAAACCTTATCCGAGAGAGTAAAGTCCGAGACCTTTCCAACAAATGCAAATCTGTCGAAATCAGTTGGTGTGTTCTGGAGCTATAGCGTCAGAAAGGAAAAATCGACAAATTCTTATATAATAGATTTGTAACAAAAAAAAAAAAAAGAACATAATATATATGCGATCGAATTGAGAAACTTCCTACTCTGGAAGTCGCTTTTAAAAATGCAGTTTTACGCGCAAAGAACTATGTGAAATTCTAAGTTTGAACTTAACTTGAGTTACGCTACTGTATTATATTGGGATCAGATTAAATTATTCCAAACCACCCAACAATTGTTGGGCAAATTCAATAAGAATCGTATACCCATGTGTTCGAGTACCATTGTGCCCTCGTCATAATATGGAGATACAGTTGTAAAGTTCTCTAATTGACATGTACTTAGCGCAGCGGGTGATTTGTTTGTGAGTACAAGTTTTGGTCGAGTTTTTTTATTCGTATAGAATAGTGTAGGAATTGATGGTACCTATACGACCTTTGCCTCTGAGAGACGAGGCTGAGTTTTTCATGCAATTTATTTACTTATCACCAGAACATAAAAGGCGATATAAATGATTTTAATTGTTGTGATTCCATTCCAAGTATTTTATTCATTTCTAAAATAAAAACGCTTAAGGTTCAAATTTGTTTACAAAAAAATAATGGGATGATTTTTTGGAGTCTACCTCATGTTAAAACATATTATTCTTGGCACTAAATTATTATTATTATGTTATGCTTGTAAACAAATTGAAGATGTGACTAGTAAAAGCCGTATGAAAATTTAAACATATTTTCTTATCTTATAAATCTTGAAAATTACATACCTCATCTACCTCATGTTAAAACATCGTCAAATCGTGCATTAAAATGTTTTATTAAGATATTTTTCCTAATAAACATCTTCACTTAGGCCTATATGGTTCTAATAATTAAAATGATTCCTACTTTAACTAGCGTTGTTATGAAGAGATTACTCCCATTTATTAAAATACCAAACGATAATGTGATTTAGAGTTTTCTTCGAAATAAAGTAATTAAAAAGTTAACAATGTTAAAATTATTTTAAACAATATTAAGAAAAAAACATATTTAAGCGGTGTCTCTACATTTTGCAACTCTTTGTCCCACTTGTAAAATTACCATAACGGGCATTGTAATATTCAATTGAGCGATGTCGACTCGCACTACAGTCTATAGTCACTATAGCTATAGTCACTATAGCTATAGTCACTATAGAAATAGTCACTATAGTCGAGTGTGACCGTTCGAGTGAAAACTCAAAGGAAAGTTTATTGAATATTGCATACGGTACTGCAACATTTACTTAAAAATATTGCTTTGTATAAATATGATATCACTTTTCGAGAGCATACGAAGCGGGAATTGTAAAAAAATATAGTAATTTTAGTACTTTTCATAAAGTTATGATAGAATTGACCAGTCACATATCCTCCGTTAGGGACCATCCATAAAGTACGTCACACCTAAAGGGGGAGGAGGGGTAGACGAAGTGTGACAGGGGGAGGCGGTCACTAGTTTTGTGACATCACATTTTAAATGTTCTAAAATTAATTTTAAAATTTATAATATTTGAGTGATTTAAATTTTTAGATGTGAAATTGCATATTTGTAACATCGCAATGGGGAGGGGGTCTCAGAAATGTAATAAGGGGGAATGGGAGGGGTCTAAAAATAATGAAATTTGTGTGACGTACCTTATGGATGGTCCCTTATTAAGAAATGGCTATTAGATAAATGTTTTTACGATCTCATCGATTACTTTCCAAAGTAGTATTTAAATAGAATTTTACTTACGATTTTAATTTAAAAATTATTGTAAAACTTATTTACTTATTTAAAACTAGTTGATGCCCGCAAGTTCGTTGCGCGAAAATTTGCATATCATGGTAACCGTACATTTTCCCGGGATTAAAAGTATCCTGTGTGTTGCCTAGACTTAATAGCTATTGAATAAAAAAAGATTTATTCAAATCCGTTCAGTAGTTCCGGAGATTAGCGCGTACAAACAGACAAACAGACAACTTTCTTTCTGTCAATTTGTGTTCATTACTGTTCCTAAGCCCCCACATTGATTAGTTTAGTCATAGAGAAATTATAGAAATTTAGTGTAAAAATATTGATTGTACAGACACACCAATTTTACTTTTTTATCATATGTATAGATATAGATTTTGACTACTACACCGACCCCCAGCAATGCCTGTCGATAGTACATTTTATTCTTGGAACTAAATTTTTATTATGTTATGCTTGTAAACAAATTGAAGATGTGACTAGAAAAAGCCGTATGAAAATTTAAACATATTTTCTTATCTTATCTTACAAATCTTGAAAATTACATACTTTATCACCCAGATATATCCAGTAATTATGCAGAAAACAAGAGTTTTTTAAAATGTTATTTAAGCGCTTTTCCACTGTTGTCTTCATCTTGTTTTTTTTCAGTTTTTTTTTGTTTTTTTTTATTTTATAATTTTTCACACAACATAATACTTAGCTCTGTAATATATAATTATCATCATTATTCTTATGTCATGTCATCTGGGAAAACTTTACACTTTAACCATTGACTTATTATATATAGACCCATTTTTACAATACATTTTTCCGGCATAAAAAATATTCACCAGATCATTTTAGGGTGAGCACTTTCATTTAACATGCCTTGTACTGTGTGTATTATAAGAAACTAGCTGTTGCCCGCGATTACGTCCGCGTGAAACTTTATAAATCATTTCATTTCACAAGATTTTTTTACTACCGCTCGGCTCCTATCGGTCGTAGCGTGATCTTGTATAGCCTATAGCCTTCCTCGATAGTTGGACTAACCAACAGAAAAAGAATTTTTCAATTCCGGCCAGCAGTTCCTGAGATTAGCGCGATCAAACAAACTAAGCTTTATAATATTTGTATTGTATGAGTTTATCAAAAGTGTCTTTAACAAGATTTTCCCAAAGCCGACTCAAACCGGACGTCTGCCGTCCGTCGTCGTGTGAGGTTGAGCTGAACCAACAACATAGGCTTACCAGATAAGTGACGTCACGGGCTTGGGTGGTCTTTTTTATGATTGAAAGCAGCGAAAGCAAAGCAAGCAGCAGCAAGCAAGTTACCTGATGGAAAACAATTACCATCGCCCATAGACACTCGTGACATCCGAAGACTCGCAAGTGCGTTGCCGGCCTTTATGAGGGAAAAGGGAATGGGAGTCGGGCCACCGGTAAACTCGCTCACTAAACGAAACACAGCACAACGCGTTTTCACGTCAGTTTCCTGTGAGGCCGTGGTATCAATACGGTCTAGCCATTTCCGTACTTAAAATAACTTCTTAAGCCCAACTAACGAAGAAATCTGATTCCTGTATCATGATAACCAGATACATGTAGAAAGTCTACGCTAGCTTAATCTGACGCTCGAGCAAATTCAAAATTTCTTCTTGGGCTACCCTCGACACGTCGATAACAAATGTACCTTTATAGTAATAAAGGTACATTTGTTGTTGATTTAACAAATGTACCTTTATAGTAATAAAGGTACATTTGTTAAATCGACGTGTCGTTTCCACGGGCAACGGCAGTTGCTTTCCATCAGGTAACCAGTCTGCTCGTTTGCCCCATAAAAAAAACTCGAGTTGTAACATTTTACTTACTTATTTTTTTTAATATATTTAAAAATAATAATCATAGTTATATATGTAATTGGTATACAAATTTACACATATAATATATTAAATATACTTAATTATTATATACATAAAAGTACGAAGCGTGATGTACTGACATTAATAATAATGTTATATAAGTTGAATAAGAAGTTTGGATGAGATCCTAGGTACAAAAACCTAACATAGGGATTACAAACAAAGGATATGGGCGAAAAGCCTATAGATGACCCTATTTTTTAATAAAAAAAAAATATCTGTCAAAAGAGTCGTGTGTAGACTATCCGAGACATATCAGTAGGCGGTAAAACAGGCCTTTAGAAATTTTGTCATGATGATGAAAGTCTATATTGGTCTACTTTTAAGTAAGTTTAAGTATTTTATTTTTCTGTTTTATTTGTTAATTGCTTGTTTTGCATAATCTAAGTTGTTGAATTTTTTAAATGATATTTAGGGAGCAAACGAGCCGGGACGGGTTACCATAAAGAAAGCATTTGCCGTCGCTCATGGACACTCTTGACATCCGAAGAGTGCAAATGCGTTGCCGGCCGGCTATGATGGAATAGGAAAAGGGAGTTCACTGAACAACACACAGCACAACGTCTTTTCACGCCAGTTTTCTGTGAGGCCGTGGTATTACTCCGGTCTAGCAGGCCCATTCGTGCTGAAAGACGGCTCTCTCACGGCAATGAACATCTGTATTATGTACTTAAGATCGGGGAAAAATGTCTCATTGGTACACGCCTACACCGTGGTTTCTTTTTTTTTATATCTATGGACACTTCACATCACGTCAGTCTGGCCCCGTGCTAAGTACTCGACGGGCTTGTGTTACGGGTACCAGACAAAGGATATATATTTAATACTTTTATACTATACACATATTTTAGATTTTAAATATGTGATACACATATATAATACACATCCAAGACCCAGAAACATTAAAAACTTTTTATTCCATCGGCGGGATTCGAACCCGCGACCCCCGGTTTAAGCTACCAACGCGCTTACCAACTGAGCCACAGAGGTCGTTTGAAATATAACTTAAAAAAAAACATATATTTTTCTTACAAAAATTTTTTTTTCGTCCTGAATAAATGATTACTATCCCGTCCCTAGCGACCAGCGGCGCTGGTGGTGGTTTGACAAAAATGCATGTTTTCAGTACAACGCCGATGGGCTCGTCAGCACGGAACAATGCCACAACTGCAATATATCTTCGCTGTTTTCACGTCATTTACGCAAGTTTTTTTTTTCATAATGCTCATACGAACAAAACATTAGCTACCCATTGTTTTGGTGGATCTAATGTGTCCGCCTGACGTGACTGGCGAAGCTGCTATACGTGATTCTGAGCGGGGTTTCCTCCTCTTGAAATTGGCTAGAAGAGTAACCATACCACAGAGATGACTAGTATCCTATGTCCTGTCGTTGCCTACTCTACTTCCTTTATAAAGGTTGAGCCGACTCTAAGTAAAGAAGAGTCTTATCAAAGTAAATTCAGGACTTATTAATTCTGGAGTAATCATATGAATTTATATTGTATTTTTAATTAATTAAATGCATTGACATAATATTATATAGAGTATTTGTTTTTATTTTTTATTTTTTTTTATTTAGGTATCAAACAGCTATTACACAAAAATGCTTAATATTATATAAACAATTAAGCCTACAGTACGACTTCTTAATACAAAACAATATGGTGGTGAACATGTAGCGTTAAGTCAAGTAAATTATATTTAACAAAATTTTGCAATCGCTTTGGCGCAAATGGGCCGGCTCGATCGGAATGATACCACGGCCCTATAGAAAACTGACCTGAAACGGCATTGTGTTGTGTTTCGTTCTGTGAGGGAGTTTACCGTTGGCCCAATTTCCTTAATCCTCTATCACTATTTCCATTCCCTATTCCCTCATAAAGACTGGCAACGCACTTAGGACTCTTAGGATGTCACGAGTATCCATGGGCGACGGCAGTTGCTTTCCATCAGGTAACCCGTTCGCTCAATTACCCCCTAAATATCATTTAAAAATAATCCCATGCGTCAAATATTTTATTTGAAGACCCCAGCCATAGATCACTAAACCTATATGGAAAGTCCATTTATCGGCATCTATCACCAAATAGTTAATGTGGTGGCACTCTTCATCAGCTCTCTCGGCCATTAGCCCGGTAAATAAGTACACCATTTCGCAGTATTCCCCCTTTGCACTAATAGTGGAGTCCGTATGTGACCGCCGATAAAATCGAGCACTCCCATTTACAAAGGCGTCAAAGCCATTAATAAATTATCATAAGGTTTATCTGCTGAAACCTTGGGGCGACTGCCTCGACTCAAAGGTTGCTATCAAAACGCAAATATCTCACGTAGGTGTCCCGTAATGCACACATCTGAACGCTGCTAATATTTCAAGCGCGACCAGCTCTCGGCTTTCGGTTCTTTCCCATTTTATTCCACAGCTCATCTCCTACAGCGTCGCCTTACGGTGTAGCCCGTAAGTTTCAAATTTCTTTGACCTAGGTTTGGTTAACAGCAAACGTATGTTGGACGGTCAAAGTAAAGATAGCGTTTACGGAGCGAGGTGCGGTCGCGGGTAGTTTGAAATATGCAGAGGTGGTATTGAGTGCGACCTGTACAAAGGAGCCACGGTAAGACAGTCGCTCCGTGTGGAGACGCTTCGTGCTTGCGGCCGTCGTCTGTGCTCGTTGTCACACGGCACGGCTCGGTGACTCCTGAAATATAAAAAAAAATAATACATTTTCCTGTTACTGTTTTTTTATGTATAGTAAGGGGGCATGCGAGTAGACGGATTACCTGATGGAAAGCAACTGCCGTCGCCCATGGACACTCGAGACATCTGATAAGTCGTAAGTGCGTTGCCGACCTTTATGAGGGAATAGGGATAAGGGGGATTGGGGACTTTTGAAACGTCCTAGTCTGGCATCAGCTAGGTACCGCCTAGACTGATGCCGAAATTAAATATTATAAAAATGTTATCCTTAGATTTTTTGCTATAATTCTTCCGTTTAAGTATACAACTATACTACAAAAAGTATTTTGGTACAATGTACAACATATCATATGAAAATTTAACAAGAACTAAAATACGGAAACAAAATATATTACTTTGACAATGAATTGGGCGACAGCAGTCGGCCGGACGTTTGAGAAGCTAAGCATACCGTCTACGCATATGGCAAGGTATTACGTCAAACCTATCAATTTCAAAAAGACTCTTAAGTCGGGTCACTGTTATTCGTTCCATTGTGACAATGGAGACGGTTACCTCCTCAGGGGCCGACGTGTGTCCTCACAAAGTGACCGCTATTAAACATGCAGCAGTGCCGGGGACGATGATTAAAATACTGCACATTATGTCCCGGCGTGCCGCGTGAGAGATGCTTATTATTGCACCTGACTAGCTTTAAGTCTTTAAGTAGACTTTACTATACAGGGTGAAAGTAAGTGATAATTTCTGGGTTTGTATGTATCCTTGCTAGCCGTTGTCCGTGACTACGGTCGCGTGAAACTTTATAAATTATCCCGTTTTTGCTAAATTTTTTGATTACTGCTCGGCTCCTATTGGTCGTAGCGTGATGTTATATAGCCTACAGCCTTCCTCGATAAATGAACTAACCTACCCAAAAAGAATATTTCAATTTCGGCCAGTTCCTGAATTTAGAGCATTTAAACGACCGAACCAACAAATTAGTATAGATTATTAGTAAAGGTCACTGTGAAAGCAGCACCGCCGGAAGCAAATATAAATCTTCGTGTAGGGCAAAAACATGTCACTCGGGTTCTTGCCCATACAAATCTAAAAAAAACACTTTCAGCGTTGCTACTTTCACAGTGATCCCTACATAACACATACAAACCCTAAAGTATTATCATTTTTTATTAAACTTTGTATACTCTACGGTATAAGATGTCTGTACGCTGTACTAGTGAAGTGAAGTTATTCGCACAACTTATAGTCCGGCTACTGTAAGTTGAACCAAGCATTTATTTGGACTAGCAACATTATTCCGTTACAGTCTATTATTTTCGGTTAATATTGGACTACAATTAGATTTAATAATTTTGATACTTGAACATGACTGTTTTTACATAAATGATCTTTTGATTTTTATGCAAGACATAACATGTTATGTATGAAACTGCCATATAGTAAGATATGGTAAATAGGATTTTGTCTCTCAATCTAGTATTAGAAATCTGTTTTTTTAAATACCAGATAAATTATACTTCGAATTACACACATTTTTCTTTACGATTGTATTTTATTTATAACAAACAACACTATTTTCCGATAAATCTCAAAAAGAATGACTTTTTGCTTTTTATAAAAACTTATATTGAAATACTCGCGCTTAGGATAAATGACCAAAATCTTTTTCTCCACTACAATTGTGTGATACCATCTACGGAATGTTTGAATTCAGAAAGTTTTTTCAAGATTCAACTTATAGTATATATGGCCAGACTATAGCTAGCTTTAAAAAAATGATATGGGAGCTTAGAATCGCAATGAAAACTATCCAATTTTTTTAACTAATAATGTTAGCCGAAACCCAAAACCTGTTTTCGTTTCTTTGTAGAATCGCCACAGAAATAACCGTTTAGGTCTTGGCTAAGTCCTCAGGTTATTTCGGCGTCATTGACGGAGAAACATCGAAACAAACTAACTATGCCTAAGTCTAAGAATGAAATTTGACTTAATCAATCAATCTTTTATTCACATAAATTACAGAGACGCTGCGCGCTGCGCGTTAATGCTGCTTTTAGTACGCTTTTGAAAACTATAAAGCATTTTTGCTGAAATGCGCCATAAGGTAATCTATCAGCTCGTTCGCCGATAGCGAGCTGTCTGTGTATGACGCGGGGTGGACGTCTCGATCGATTCCGTTTGACCCTTCACCTGCGCCCTTCCGTCTTACAGCTAACTGCACTTGTGTCTGAAGGACTTTTACTATGTAGTTTTGTAGATATTTCTTATGTCGAGAAAACACATTTATAGCCAAGACCTACCTACGTAATTTGGTCGGAATACGTCAATTCCATGTAAGTAGTGATTTGTCTTCAGTGTTACACATAACGCGACCAATTACTTTGGTCCGCAATCTGATTTGGAATCAACATCACTAACAATACATTATTCCAGCCAGACAAAATGCGTGTCCGCATTGCGATTTTTTTTTCGCTAGTTCTGTAACATGTCAAATTATGTGAGAGTATCATGACATAATACTTTTTATTTTTTTTATTTATATGGCGCTTGGCTATAACCATGGCCAGTGTCAAGTAAAGGCGGGAAATCAATTTTCTTGTTCC
>JAOTAV010052691.1:0-11204 GCA_026546445.1 Cyclargus thomasi
CTGGGAATGGTAATAAGGATAAGGGGATTAGGAAAGTTGGGCTACTGGCTTACTAGACGAAACACAGCTCAACGCCGTTTCACGCCAGTTTTCTGAGAGGCCGTTAATGCTTTGGCCCAGTCGTGCCAAAGCATGGCTCTATCACGGCAAATATATTATCTTACTTATATTATAAATTTAAAAGTTTGTACGTTTGTGAATTCAGACTTTGTGAGTATGATGTTTGTTACTTCTTGACGCTACAAGACTGAACGAATTTAATAAAATTAAACATGGAGCTAGCTCGTATCTAGAATAAGCACATCGTGTACTTTTTAATCTCGATTAAGCTACGGGTAGCGCCGCGGAACATAACTAGTTTTGAATATAAATCAGTTATTCCTTTTTTACTATTTTGTTCGTTCTACGTATTATTATTTGTAAAATGCTCTGCTGCACACCTTAACCGCCAGCAGGCTTGTGCCGACGACACGAAAGTGAAACCAACAACCTAGCCCACCGACAAAATGTTGTCGAAAAATGTCGAAGGTGTCGGCGGCTACGGTATGTAGCGCGCCTTAGAACTGACAAATCGCTCATCAAGCTACGGAATAATTATCTTGAATGATGGTGGGTTGTTGAATGAAGCCAAAGTAGCTATGACGATGATGATGATTGATATAATTTGCTTAGTTTTGGGTTTTTAAAACAACGCCAATATTTCTAAATATGTATCTCTAAAGAATAAGGAGTTCCATTAGCACCTGGTGAACCATAGTAGGTATTCGTTGGTACAAAATGTGTGTACAAAAGTGATGCTGATTATGAATATATTTTATATTGTAGTAGCATATGCCTTCAAGTCTTAAAACAACCGAAAACCCCACAGTCGTATTTGTAAGAAATCACGAGTTCTCTCAGTACCTTTGGAACCATGGTACACTTTGGTACCAAATCTTACTTTTAGGTATACCTGGGACGCTTCTAAAGAAACCAAAACCCTCGATTACTCATGGATCCTATCATCAGGTCACCACGTTTGGAAAAATGGGACCAAATTGGAGTAATAATAATAATAAATTGATTTCCAAATCAATATAACATATTCTATGAGGTTATAAAATTAGGAAAACACATTTGTACATTAAATATTATTTACTAGGCAGCGTTGGGAGTTGTACTAGTATAAACTGTAACACAGCTCCCAGCGACTTCCACTCTGGAGTAATACCCTATACAAGAAAAGAAAAAATTTTGAGAATCGGCGGAGTAATCGTTGAACATACAAAAATATATACAGCCGAACGTATAACTTCCTCGTTTTTGGAAGTCGGTTAAAAATGATTCAACTTCTTGTGATCCGTGGGTTTGAGGCTTGCCATAAGACAGCGTTTATCTATATTGTATTAGCTAGATAGAGCTAGGCTATACTATTAGACTTTAGGCTATATATTTATTACTCTGTAAGCCTTCTTAATACAAAATAAACGAATAAATATGAATACATTATTAACAATTACTTCTCGTCATTCCATATTTACATGATCTTTCTAAAATTTGATTTCTCGAAATCACATAATGAGATTAGTTTATGAGAAACGCTTGGAGCCGTATTCATGGATACGACAAAGCTGGTTTAATAACTTGTCATCCTCAGGGCGGTGAGGTAAGGGTCAAAATGTTATTGAATATTGATCCAGCATGTGAAAACTACTTTTACGTCGCTCCAGTTAAAATTAATTTCGTGTTTGACGATAAATGTGAGTCGTTAACCATTTATAAAATTGAGCACCGTACTATAGTGATTTCAGTAATCTTACTAAAACGGCTAGGATGTATCGTTTATGGTTACAATCACCAAACTAACTCTCGCATATTTTGCATCAGAACCCACTAAAATCATACAAACATTTCCCATATAAAGTGCCAAGCCACCCGCCCAATACCTAAGTTTGAACATAGTTATTTTATTACGGGCGTCCGTGATCTGTGTGTGAACGAGGCTATTCTGTAGGCCAATGACAATGATTTCATACCGAACGAGAGCTGAATTTTGAAATAGAAAATTTGTGTAAAGTAGACATTGGATCGTATAAATTAATTCGCTCTGACCCCGTGTTAATATTCCGAACACTCGGAAAGTTCTCGGCCGCTTGCGGAAATACTCGAATTTATTAATATCAGCCCCTCGTATAGGTTGAACGGCTTACCGACTTGTATGTAGGCTTAATAATTTAACATAATCCTTCACGTTTAATCAAATATTTGCACGAGCACAGACTAACGAAAACTAGCACGGGTGAATTGTGTTTTCTGATAATGTAATATGCGGATGATCTGACTTCAAGACGTTTTGAAGATCGACTCCTGCTGTTTGGTTCATCTTTAGTGACTTATTTCTATTCTCTTATCTTGGGTATAAGAAGGAGAAATGTGTTTATTTTGATGACGCTTACTGTTGCGTAGGTGTTTAAAATATTTAACATTTTTAAAGAGCAGTCAACAGAATCTTTATACTAATACGCGAGCGGAAAACTTTGTGAACCTTTTTACGAAAGATGCGTTGACATAAAAGCATGAAATTTCTACCAGTTATAGTTGATATAGAGGAGGAGGGTGGAGTGCCAATAATTTTTTTAAAAATGCTTTTATCTTATATATTTTTAATAAATAAAATGCTACACACACTACTACACGCACACTACAATATTTTGACATGTTACGATAATCATACACGAAATATTCTATAGTTTATGGTTGACGTCTGTGTTTTTTTAAATATAATTTAATGGCCTGGTAACGAAACCTTTATGCCAAATTGATGTGTCTGTATCTATGACTGAATTGAGAATAGATTACAGTTTTTTATAGCTCCTTTGTCTATACGAGGGATAAATATTGATGGTCAATTATCGACCACAAGGCGACCTCTAGTTAAAAAAAACGCACGAGACGAGCAAATTATATTGTGACATCAATATTTTCTACTAGTTCTAAAGTCCAAACCCAAGTTCTAAAAATATTCAGCAGCAACTGTATTCTAGATAATTAACGAGATTTAATTAAACTTTAATGCGAGAGCATTAACTAAGCTAAAAGCTATTATTAGTATCACTAGAAAGTTAGCATCAGTAATAGGTACATCGTATGTAGTGAGCGGAGTTCCCAAGTTAGTTATCCCGCTTAGAGTTGGTGTCACTTAAGAAGCTCTGAAAATAGTTCCGCGCGGTTTTATATTAAGAAATCTCTAGACGCTAAGTTACAACCATGAGCTAAATTAAACTCGTGCTGAATTACACGAGCACGTTTGAGCTAAAATACAAGCTTTTTTAACATTTGGATGGATACAGCTGGTTAGGGTTGTCGCAAACTGTATTATCGGAATAGAAAAATGAATATTATTCAAAATCTAACATACATGACTCTCAACGAACAAAGCTACAGCAGCATTATTACAAAGCAGTTATGGAGCAGCATAGTTCGCTACTGTATTTGTTTTTTTGTCAGTAAGGGCTCGTGTTGTTAAGATATATAACGTACCTTTTAACTACATTTATAGAAGTAAGTAACCCCCTTATTCATAAAAATATTTAAGCAATGTTTAATCAAGGTTGGCTGTCCCTTTCTGTCGTGTGACGTTTTCATTATTCCAGAAAGGGTCTGCGAACATTAATTAGTTAAACACTATTTAAATATTTTTACGAATAAGGGGGTAAAAATATATTTTGTTATAACAATCATAATGACCTTAAAAGTCCTATTAGGGAAGTTGATTAAGAGCCAGATTGCGGATCTAAGTAAGTTGGCCGCTTTATGTCAAACCCAACCGACAGATCATGACTTATATAGAATTGACTTATTTTTATCAAATTGCTTTGTATCAATTTCTTCACTGTTATATTAACATCTAAATAACATTATGGTAGAAGATTTAAAACAAATAGTTTAGTAAAGTATATAATTTGTCATCACATTTTTTTCTTTATGATATTTAGGGGGCGAGTGAGTAGACGAGTTACCTGATGGAAAGTCCTAGGACACGCGCGACATCCGAAGAGTCGCAAATGCGTTGCTAGCCTTTATGTAGGAATAGGGATAATGGATGAGTGAAGTTGGGCCACCGGTAAACTCACTCACTGAACGAATCATAGCACAACGCCGTTTCTCGCCAGTTTTCTGTGTGGCCGTGGTATCACTCCGTCTGAGCCGGTCCATTCATGCCGAAGTATGGCTCTTGCTCGGCAATGAGCATCCGTATTATGAAAAATTGTCATTGGTACGGGTCTTCACCGGGGTTCGAACCTGCACTCTCTCGAGTGCAAAGGTCTTCCCCACTTGGCCACGGACGCTCTAAATTCTGAAACATAAACAGTGTAATCATAAAGCACCTTTAAAGGAAATCCTAATTTATTAGCACAAATGGTACAACGGAAAAGGTTTTAGCTAAAAATACGCCATTCCAAAGAGTTTCCATTTCGTGAGCAGCAGGTGTCTCTCGCAATCCTATCGTCAGCATATTAGTTCATTGTACGGTGATAAATCTACCGTGAAGATATAACAAGTGCTTCCTCGTTCTTCTAAATGGAAAACTCTGGAATAGTTGAGCTCACAATATAAAACTTGCACGGCTGAGACGCTCTTAATGATATTTTTCTTTTCAGCAATTAACTGTTTTACGTTTATGATATTTTTGTTTTTATAGTAACTCTAAAAAGTATGTCGTTTAACCGTTTGCCCATTAATAATTGATATGAAGAAGTTTAATAAAATATCACCATTTCTTTGGCTCAAAAATCGTCATTAACTTTATTGTGATGCTGTCGACATTGAGCCCAGCTTTTTTTATCTATCGCAGTTGTTAGCAGAAAAAATTACAGCGCAATATCGAGAAAGTATTAACAATATAAATCAATATTCATTTTATCATTATATAAAATCCTTTGTACTGAACTATATGCATTTAGGAATCAACGTACAGCCTAATACCACTGATCGTAGAAACATCAAATTTAAGGGCAGTGTTTTCTGTATGACGAAAGTTTCATAAGAAGAAGAATTTTTGAAATTCTTCTACTAAGGGGGTAAAAAGGGGGGTTAAAGTTAGTATGGGAGAATGCGATTCCGTGGTCCGATCTGATCCAAAATTTCTAAAAACTTTGTTTAATATATTTCGTGGAAGATTTGATTCATAGTTCTTAGAATATCCATACTCGTAATTTAAATGCGAAAGTGTATCAGTCTGTTTGTCTGTCGCCTAAACCGCAAAACCAATTTTATTGAAATTTGGTTTTGAGACACTTTGAGTCCCGGGAAAGGGCAAAGAGTACTTTTTATAAAAAAAAATTACGGATTCTGCGCTATAAACGAATTTTGGCTTCACGGAGTTGCAGGCATCTATGAATTAAATCTTCCATGAAATGTATCTTTGTTTGTATTCTTACGGGATTAAAAATATTTCGGTAACATATGTTTACCTGAAACAACAAATGAAGTCAAACTTGAAGATCCGCTAAAATGATTAACTTCTCTGACAGCTTAAATAACTTACCGCTCTGCATGGGTCAAGCTTAGTATTTGGGTCAGTATTTATAGTTCCAGTTTGGCTGTTTGCTAAGCAGTTGACGTAATTACTGGTGTAATTCGTGACATTATTAACTTAGTGTCGGCAGATGTCGGTACTGAGTTATGTGGCAGCTGGGCCTGGCGTTTAATCCTACAGCGGTTGTCGCGAATTAGGACACCGATGTCGTCGAAATGACGGATCTATGGCGTTATATTTATTGTCCGTTTGTTGACGCGAGATTTTAAAGTTGAGTTCTATTCAATGGGTTGTCAAATGTCGAATGCCGAACAATAAACAATGATATTGAAAAGTTCTTTCAAACCTCAAAAAGCGGGAATTGGATTGAGGTAGGATAGGTTAAACTTACATTGGTGTAAAATTGAAGAGTCGTGTTGATTTTTAACCGACTTCCAAAAATATTAAAAAATATTATGTTTGAGCGTTTTAATGTTTTTTTATATATTCAACGATTAATATCGACTACAGCTTATTCACTTTTATACTTAACTAGCTGTTGCCAGCGACTAAGTCCCCGTGAGATTTTGTAAATAATTACGTTTTACAACAATTTCTAATTACTGCTCGGCAACTATTGGTAGCGTGATGTTCTTTATAATAATTATAATAATTTCTTTATTAAAGGCTACTGAGGCCCATAGTTAAATTTACTTTTAAGACACAGTTCAATAAATGTTTATAGTACTAACATAACAATAAAATAAAACTAATTAATAAAATACAGCCTTTAGCTTATAGCTTTCAGCTATAGATAAATGGACTAACCAACATAAATATAATTCCTGCCAAGAGTTCCTGCGAGTGCACGTTCAAACAGACATACTCAGCTTTACAATATTATTGATAGTCAAGTCAAAGAAAGTCGGCTTACAAGAGAATCTTAGACCTAAAATTATGTTAGTCGATAACTAACACACAAAATCTTTGATATTCTTTCTAAATCGTATTTAGATTACAGTCAACCAAGCAATAAGATTTCAAAGCTAAAACACATAGCGGCACGCAATAATATTTATCTATTTTAAGTACGAGACGTTTGATAGAACATGAAGGAAATGGCAATTTTGTTCGGAAGTAATTCCCCACTTGCACGCTATTTTTCCATTACCCAATATCAATATTGTTTCGTCTTCGTTCAGATATAGAGTATAAGACTAATGATAACATCGCATGGTCTGCGGGGTATAACTTAGACTATCTATAAACCCAAGAAAAGGATTCATTGTGCGATTCCATTTTAGAAGGAAATAAAGGAGCGCTTTCGTTTCAATTTGTGAAAATAAAGACCCATTGTATCTTGTATTAATCATTTTCCGTTTTAAGATAGCTTGAGATTTTTATGTACAATCGAAAAAATTGATACAGAGCCAGTCGAATAACCTATGTCAGTTGGATTATGTCACTTCCTTGTAAGTCGAGATCTGTCGCCGGTGTTTGACATAAGGCGGCCAACTTATTTAGATCCGCATTCGAAAAGAATCAACTTCCCTGTTAGTACGATCGATATACTTGATTTTTTGTAACCTTTTTGTTAAGGAATAGGTTTGAACTATGTTAAAATAAATTTTTCGACTGTACCTGATCAACCCCTACACAAGGTTAATTCCTTAAGTATAACAAAATGCGCTTAAAAATACAACAGGGAGATATATGCATAAGCGACTCATATATGACGTAGCATCTTTTATATAAGCTCTAACTGGCTTTTAATATAAAAAGAAACGGAGAAAACTGCAAATGAACTTTGCTATCTAAAAATGGAGCTCAAAAACTAGGGACAATCAAAAGTTTGATACAACCGCTGTGTACAAATGTAATATAAAACTATACAGTATACACACAAGCACAGCTCGACCGATGCTAGATAGGAGATAACATTCTTAGCGTATCTAGGCCACAGCTGGGGTCACTTATTAAGACTATTTCGTGGACAGAGTAAAAACTTTCATGTTAACATTTTAGATAATAACAAAATCAACTTTTTGTAGTATAATTTGTAGTTGCATATATATCTAAATATATATAATTCAAAGGTGATTAGTTGCCTGATTAGTGACCAAACAACTTAATGGATCGGGCTGAAATTTGGCATGCAGGTAGATTTTATAACGTAGGCATCCGTTAAGAAATTATTTTTACATTTTTTTTCCCTGAAATGAGGGATGAAAATTTGTATGAAAAATACTTCTTAACGTAAGCGAAGTTGTGAGGAGCCGATAGTAATATAATATTGATTGAAGATCGATTTCTTGATAAATAGTAAAAGAATTTATTTCTAATGATAGAGGAAACATTAATTTTCACCAAGAACTTTCACTAAATATCATCATATATCAATCAAAACACACATCACACATCACAAAACTCAATCAATCCCAATTCGGTATAACGCGTTATCCTGCGACAATCTCTGTCGGTTATTCCGCCCTTTGTAAATTTCGTTTACATTTCGCTAACACGCCAATTACTCGTGTTTCTGAATCACCGGTTGATTCGATTAACATTACTGCATTGCGTTAGCGCTGGGGTTCCCAACCATTTCTCAGTCAGGGACCATATTTTTTTTCGTACGAGTGACCGCAACGAAGGTGTGGTGGTACCAACAAATGGTCACAATTTTGCATCACGCTATTGAAATTTCAGACAACTGAATAGATGTTAGGTTCTGGTCATGACCGAGCATGCTATCTCGCTTGGTCGGAAGATCTTCCATTGAGGCACCCAACCAATATTATGTAGGTACACAAATGGAATAAAAAGTCAATAGGAAAATTCGCATAAAAATAACATTTTGGTAATTCAATATAAATAAATTTTCTAAAATTGCGTCTTCATCTTGAGACCGGAGGTCAGCTATAAAAAAAAAACATTTGCGGGCCATATTCGGCTCCTATTGTGATTTACGGGCTACTGGTTGGGAACCAGTGCGTTGGCGGAGCGAACTTTTGTGACTAAATGAATATCGCATTTCAAAGGTTCGTGGCGCATTACAATTTTAAATCAGGGTTTAGAATGCGCCTGCATTAGCGTTCGCAATAATGATATTGCTGAGAATGGTCTGTAATCTCATTTTATATAGTGAGCTTTAATATACATGCAATGAGGATTATTTTATGATACTTTGCAGTTTCTCCTTAAAACTTTGTGGCCGTGTTTTTGTCAAACTCCAAAACGGCTAAATCGTTTTCGATTACATTGAAGTCACTATTTTGAGTACGTTTAATTAATAAAAAAGGCGGCGTGCTATTGAAGCTATTTAAATAACGCATACCAATAAAAGAGTGTACCCTCAAAAAACCTGACTGCTTAAAAATATTTTTGTTGAAGTCTCTAATTAAATTAAAATTAAAACAAAAATGTATGTACATTTTAGTAGACGCATATGATTAAAATACTATTTTTGGGACCTCTCAAATCGTACTCCAGAATCCACCATATTGATTTTTAATTTTTTTTATTATTCAGTTTCACTCTCGCTATAACTAGGAATCTAACACCTCACACATAGACATCTACATACATAACCTTAATTTTGGGTTAGACAAAACCCCTGAAACTAGCCATGTCACTTAATTCTTAATCAGCTCAAACGCTTTGACATCGCTCCTATACAGCTCTACAGCAACTAGCAGCTATTAATACCTATGTAATGAGTGTTTAAGTATGCAGACAGCGTGCTGCTAATCAAAATAGTCCACTTACGTGTCCAGCGCGAGAACTAACTTGCCAACGTTACGCTGAATAATTGAGCACGACTCAAAGCGCTGGTGACAAAGGTAACTGGAAATGTTAAAAAGCTTGTTCTCTCACAGTTGACACGGTATTATATATGTACAGGAACATTATCTGTATACAATTAAAGTGACTTTTACCAACAAGCGTTACATATTGTTACTATGCTTAATATTATAAACGCCTGTGTCTCTTTGTTTGTCTGTTGCATTTTCACACCCAAACCACTGAACTGAATACTGAAATGCTTGAAGAAACTTTGAGTGTGGAGAATGGATGCAGGTTACTTTATGTCGGAAAAATCAGTTAAAACATAAATAAAATTTATTAGCTTCGCTAAAACTCGAATACAGATTAATCAATTTGGATGATTTTTTTCTATTAAGTCTCAAAATATTAGTAGAAGCCCAAGGAAGTAAAACGGGAAAAAATAGTAACAGAAAAATGACCAAACAGTATTTAGGAAAATGACGAAAATCGCTCAACCCTAGCGGTAACTCTGAATCGAACGTTTCAAACTTTGTACTAATTAAAGAAGTCACTAAGTAGAAAGTATTTGAATTGTATTTAAAACCGCCGCCGAGTCGTAAGCTGCGGTTTTCGGTTTGTAAATATCGTTTGGGAATAATGGCATTTAAGGTTGAGTGACTTATTTCTATTGATGTTTATTCCTTTGCAGCGGTAGGGCTGCTTGAGTATTTCGAATATTGTTAACCGATCCTGTTAATATCAATTTGTAGGTCGCAATTTCTGATGAGAGAGGTTACGAAGTTTCTATTGCTCTGAAATAACCCAATCTATTTATCTGTCTATATTTAATTAGTATGTCGATTTGTGTATGATACTGACTTGATAAAAAAACGGCGGTAATTTTATAAAAAATCCACCTTATGTGAGCCGGAACTTTGTTAAGTATAAAATATAATTCATTTATGACTTTTGTTTGTTATACTAATTTTGAAAAAAATGTGAATATTGTTTAGTTTTTGTCAAAAATGTCACGTAATTACTCGCGTAAGGTCACCGTTTAATATTGTAGAGACCTGTTCTTCCACTCCTAGGACTTATTTATTTATTTAACGCTTAATGCACTATCTACAATGGCGGACTTAATGCAATAGGGCGTTTCTACCAGTCAACCATTGGGTGGTAACAGGGACAGAGAAAAATAGGTGCTTTCTGTGTCGAAAAAAAAATATGAACACATTTGGTAAAAAAATAGTATTTAATTTATAATTAAGTACATATAATATATATATAAAATATATAATAGACATACTACATATATATGCTTACATACATTCACATACCAATATACATGACCTAAAACTTTATACAAATACATAAAATACTGAAAACTGAATGAAAAAAAACTACGAAACTGTCAAATTATTTAAATACAGAAGTCAGATTCTACGTTTAAACATCTTTTTTTTTAAGTCATTTATTCACAAAAAGAAAAACACAATCTAGACTCGAGTTATGAGGTGAGACTTTATCATAATATAAAAATTTACTCTAATATTATAAATGAGAAAGTCTGTCTGTTACCTTTTCACGCTCAAACCGCAGAATCGAATTTGCGGTGAAATGATGATACTTTGTTTTCCAGGGTAGTAGTGTAAAGTAAATTGATTCGCACCTTAATTTTTAATAAGAAAATACCTTGACCCCTTAAACTTTACGATTAAAATCTCGTTGCTATTAGTAGGTAGGATATATATATAACGCCCAAGTTACAAATGAAGTCAAAATCAGCATTCAATGAGGCAAACCATTCTTCGCAAGTTTCCACTTGCATGGTCTTCGCAGCGCGTGAACTTCCACAACCTTAATTGGCCAGCGCTAACTTGGACAATGCCAGAAGTATGCCTAATATTCTCATAACTTCTCAACTATTAGTTCGCTCTTC
>JAOTAV010052702.1:0-15958 GCA_026546445.1 Cyclargus thomasi
GGCGGGATTCGAACCCGCGACCCCCGGCGTAAGCTACCAACGCGCTTACCAACTGAGCCACAGAGGTCGTCAAAATTCAAAGAGGAAAATACTTCGATTAGTTC
Source organism: Cyclargus thomasi (assembly GCA_026546445.1). Lineage (NCBI taxonomy): Eukaryota > Metazoa > Arthropoda > Insecta > Lepidoptera > Lycaenidae > Cyclargus > Cyclargus thomasi. The sequence goes on from JAOTAV010052702.1 coordinate 105, forward strand.
GGTCTGATAAATGTGAATCGCGCATTACAGGAATAAATAAGCCATTATAAACATTAATTGGACGCTGTTAAGCATTTGTGTCTTATCCAACAAAAAAAAATCAGATTTTGAGTTATGAATGCCGTATTATTCTTTTGATCTTAAAGATTTTGCTGCATTCATATCTAAAAATCTGATTTTTTGTTCGATAACACACAAATGCTAGCGTCCATTTCTGCCGTCTTCAATCTTAAATGCCGTTAACCAACATCTAGTCGTTTTTGACATTGTGATGCCATCATAATCAGAAGAAAAAGCTCTATCGACGTGTATTTGCAAAATTTTTGTAGCTTTTATAGTCATCGAGTTATTAAAATTAATTGCCGTTATGAAGTACCAAGCCCATAGAAAAACTGCGGCGTTTTTTGCTCTTAACTCAAAAAGTACTTTTTGTACATAGCGGCCATTTTAGCTTGAGGATGGCAGATTTGATACATGCGATTTCCTTAGGCCACATAAAATCGGAAATCAATACTGATTCCGAAAAATCCGGAACGGAATTTCGAGTTTATTACAGTGGACTTCCGATTATCCGACAAACATTTTGCGGAGGGCCTGTCGGACTATTGAATTTATCTGATTCTGATACTGTCTATATGTAAGATTACAAGGGGTGCCGGAGTAAACAGGGGCCGGATTATCGAGGGTCCACTGTAGTTAGAAGACCTACCAGACCTACATCATTCGGTCGGGCTATGTCAAGTCAATGTGAGCACATAACTTGGGCGAGTTACTTATGCTTTAGGAAATATACCACCTATGTGACTTACTCGAAGTCAGATCTTCACTAGTAATATAAACAAATAGCGTTTACATTGAGTTCTATTTGTTAGATAGTCCCCCGGTAAACTGGAGCTAGGAGTTTAGTTTCACCGGATATTGAGTGTGCTGGCTTCCTGCTTTCCTTAAGTGTTTTATTCTTCGTTATTGAAAATGCTGCTCTCGCCCGTGGGCATCGTTTGGGATGGGGGAAAATTGGAAAATTCGCGGCGGTGTGAATTCCTGATGTCAACCTGCAGTGGAAATTGAAAATGGAGAATATTATCAGATTTCATTCTGTTATGTTTGCATTTATAAATGAACTATTTGTTTAATTTGGCATAAAAGTTCCGTAACCAGGCCATTAAATTAAAAAAAAAATACGGACCACAACTATAAACAAAAAAATATTTCGTGTATGATTATCGTATCATGATAAAATATTGTAGGGTGCGTAGTTATTAATTTATTAAAAATATGCAATTTTGAAAAATATTTGAAAATAATATTGGCATTACATGCTTCTCCTGGACACCAACTATAACTGGGAAAAAATTCATGCTTTTACATCTACGTGTCTTTCGCAAAAAGGGGTACAAAGATTTGCTCTCGCTTATTAATATTATTGAGATTAGTATTTTGAGTTCGTAAAGAGAAGATTACGACTGTGACAGACAGACACGACGTGCCACAGTGTAAACGATTGTACTTAGGATACTAAGGGCCTGTTTCACCGCTCATAGATAAAGTTTCTGTTGGGCTATCCACAACTCTTTTGACAGATTCTCCATACGAGATCAGTGAAATAAAGTTGTGTATAGACTATATAGCAGTGAAACAAGCTCTAACCTTGAAGGCGATTGTACTTGGCAAAGTTAAAGTGTAGATGACTGTACCTGGCACAGCTTACAAGCGTTGAAGGCGACTGTGCCTTGCAAAGCTAAAGTGTACAGTCACCATTGTACCTAGCATAGCTACAGTATAGACGAGTGTAGGTAGGACAGTAGCGAAGGTGAGTGTACATGGGGATAGTTATAGCCAATATAATTTTGCAATTGGGGAATTGCATCCCCAAAGCAATTGCCTGTAGGAGCTCTCAGCTGATTACACCGCCGCGCCGCGCCACGCCGCGCCGCGCCGCGCCGCGCCACGCCACGCCGCGCCACTCTCGCAGGCGACGACGGAATTAACTGTACCTCGTATGGAATTGAAAAACTGTCTCCTGATTGTCGGCGATGGCGATAACATATTTTGTGTTGAGGTAAATGGAAATTTTTCAGTGCAGTACGCGCCGCATTTCTTGACTACTAAATTACTTTAGACACCGATGTATACGTAGTATAGGACGTCGGGCGACGCGGTGGACCGACGATTTATAGAAAGTGGCTAGCAGCTGATGGATTAGGACTGCCAAAGGTTGGGATAGTCTTCGCAGGAGGCCCACCTTCAGCAGTGGACGGCAATACGGCAAATAGATGATAATGATGATGACATCTCTTTACGAAATGCAGCGCGCACGGTGGGGGTAAATGTGCGAGGCTTACAGTATACAATCAATCAACGAATAATTATAAAATGAGCATGCGGCGCGTACGGTTACAAATATGCGATCACCTTTAGTTGCATTGTGACTTCCTAATTTTTGCGTAGACTATATATAATATGGGATTAAAGCTAACTGATTGGACGCGACTTACAGTTCATAAAATAACGTTCGCGACTGACGTCAGACGCGGCTGACAGCCCATACAAAACGTCCGCGACTGACGTCAAACGCGGCTGACAGCCCATACAAAACGTCCGCGACTTACGCCTTATTTTTTGCACATTGTATAATGGGGGAAATTGAAAAGTAGCTAATTGACGGACCTACGTCATTTGGTCGGAATATGTCAATTTCATATAAATCGAGGCCTATCGGCTGAGTTTGACATAACCCGTCCAAATTACTTTGATCCACCAGCTGTATCTGTTTCAACTTCTCTGATTGTATAACGGGGGAAATTGAAAGAGAGCCAGTTGATGGATCTACGTCATTTGCTCGGAATATGTCAATTGCATGTAAGTCGTGACCTGTCAGCTGAGTTTCACATAACCCGACCAAATTACTTAGATCCACAATCTGTATCTGTTTCAATTTCTCCGATTGTACAATATTATCTGGATCACGGCTATCAACGTTAACAAAGAGTATGTTGCTACACATGGATTAATAAGATACCTTTAGATTAGACACCAATTTTGTTTTGTGTTTAGAACTTTATTAAATAATTTTGTTTTGTGTTTTTTGTTTTACCGCCTAAAATGGCCGGTTTATAATAGTTATCGGGTCTGGATATTAATTTACACGGCCACTGGATTACACGGAGTTACTGCACTACGTAGATGATTTTCTTTATCCAAGTAGTAATCTAAAACTGAATTCGTTCACTGGAGTAATGTACTGTATCAAATGCATATCTAGCATAAATATTTTTATGAACCGTATAAAAGCTTATGAAAATCTGTGATAAATTCCGGTACATTTTTATTAGGACATAAAATATAGCGCTATAAACTACTTGTGACGGGAATGTTATTAGTGACATCTTCTACAATCTAGAAGATGTCACGTGGTGTGTGTCACGGGGCACAATCACGTCTCGACTGACCCCGCACTGACAGCAAAATGTTTCATGATACGTGACCACTCACTTCGTTCTTAAATAGCGCAACTGTGTAAGACATACTAGATGTAAGCACAGCGGCCGTGGCACGGTCGCAGTGCCGTGTAAAGTGAAAATATATGAGCAATAATAAAAGCTCTCACAGGGCACGGCGATTGCGACGTAATATTTTTCGGCTATATAATATTAAAATCGTTTGTTATAAAATATTACTAGCGGATCAGCCAGGCGTTGTTCTCTCGGTCTTGGTTTGTGAATATAAATAAACCATTCTCAAATCCATTGGTTACCCACAAAAAGTGAATCTTAATCGGTCTAGTCTTTTGAGAAGAGTTTAATGACAAATACACACACACACACAATTGTAAGAACGACGAGGTCGGCCCAAAGACCTCATTTTTAAATCAGTATAAAACCGCGTAACTGATTCTAACATGGTAAACATTTAAATATGAGATAAATATAATATTAAAATAAACTTTTTAATATGAAACATTAAAAATACTTAAAAAAAAACGCATGTGAGGCCCAACTGATTTGCCCCTCCGGAGGGGTACTATTTGATTGTTATCTGCAACTCCATTACTCATATTATCGACTACTTGTGTACTGTAGCGAAGTCGAATATTTATTGTATCGAGTTTTCGGGCGCGGGTTTCTTTGTTTTATATCATCTCGTTATTATTAGCCGCGGCAGTAACCGTTAAGTTTTATAGTCATTGGATGTACACTGTACAGGTGTGTGTTTAATGAAAACGTAATTTTATGTGCCCGTAATACCTCCCCTCTTACCGACCCCCCCTCCCCGTGATCCAGAACTAATGAATTTACTATTCCCTTCTCATCTGGGAATCGTTTGGGTAATTCATATTAATGTTTTAGGAGTGTTGTATACGATTATGAAATAAATAAAAATATTAATTACTGCAGTTGTCAAAATACTAGTTTGCCTGCAGTTTCTCTCGCATGAAACTGAAAACCGCGTAAAATAGCTTTTCTAGTTGATTTTTTACACCGTGTGTTTATTGTGAAAACCATTTGGGGTTTTCACAATAAACACAGTTCTTACAGAACCGTATGTTAAGAAAACAGATAAAATAAGAAATAGCTTTTTCAATGGTGTCAGAATTTTCAAAATCGGTTCAGTATTTTTTTAATACTTACATTACAACCAAAATTTGCCTTTTTTAGGGTTCCGTGCCAAAAGTGTAAAACCGGCACCCTATTACTAAGACTTAGATGTCTGACCGTCTGTCCTTTTCCAGGCTCTCGAGAACTCTAATAACAAGAGAGCTGAAATTTTCACAGGTTATAGGTACATTTGTATTGCCACAATAACAACAAAATAAATTTAATAAATGAGAGCGGCTCTCATACAACAAAGCAGATTTTTTGCTTTTTTTTGCTCGATATCAATAGTGGCAACAGGCAGGCGCTTGAAATTTACACAAAATACTTATTATATATAAATACAAATAGTATTTAAACTTTACTAATTAGTAATAAAATTTAAATAAAATTGATAATTAAGGTGGGCTCTCATACAAAAAGCACAATTATCACCTATGTATGCTCTAATTCGGATATGGATGCTTATTGCCGTGGGAGAGCCATATGCTTCGGCACGAATGGGCCGGCTCAACCGTAATGACACGGCCTCACAGAAAACTGGCGTGAAACTACGTTGTGGTTATTATCCATTGAGTTAGTTATTGTATTATCCGTTGAGTGAGTGAGTTTAGCGGTGGCCCAACTTCCCTAAACCCCTATCTCTATTCCCTTTTATTTTTCAATAACATTATAGAAGACATCAACGTATGGTTTAAAATCCCGTAAATATTCCGTTTGTAATATTTTGCCGCATAATTCATATGTGAACACTATAAGAATATTATGCATGTTAAACATAACAAATTTGTTAAATAATATTATAAATACTTGTTTGTTCCTTCATGCCTTAACGAAGCAACCAATCAACTTGAGTTTTGGCACAGACTTAGTTAAAAGGATTAAGAGTATTATTATTTTTAATTATGTCTATTTCCGTACACAATCTTCATTATTTTAAAGTCGGCACCTAGCTGGTACACGTCGTACGACGTACACGTCATGATTTGTCTAAATTTAAATTTTTGACTGGTACCGACTTCAAAATTATGAAGATTGTTTACGAAAATAGACTGACGCCTCACCGAATTCTGAAACAGGCACTATTAAAAAATAAATTTTATTTAATACTTTTTAGTTTCTTTTGTACTATTTTAGTTTTTTCCTTTGGATGTCGGTTTTAATTTTTTGTTAAAAAATAATAATTAATATAGTAGAAGATTTATTTGTAACAAAAAAAGAAACAAGTACCTGCTTTGAAATGTCATGTTTTCCTATTTATAACTTATGGTTGGACTTGGTTGCAAATAAGGGAGGCGCTCAAGTCTCTTGCCAACTCAACTAGCATGCATTTTTTTGTGTTATAACTCTTGTAAAAGAGTCCAAAATAAAGTAGATTCTCACTTTTTTGGAAACATTTTTGTTTATGATATCACAATGTACTGTCCACAATCGTAACAAAAAATCTTTAACTGCATTGCAGAAGCTGGAGATCTCACAGTTTTGGATAAAGGCGCACGCAGGGTTGGGGAGGATTGAGAGAGTTGACGAATTAGCCAAGGACGCCGCTCTGAAATCGAGAAGGAAAACCGACTACGATCTGTGTTCTATTTCATTTGTCACGCATTTTTTTAGAGAGTATACGATTGAGGAATGGGACAGAAGATACGAAGTAGGAGGGACAGCCAGAGTCACGAAGCTATTTTTCCCAAGAGCTGCTGCTGTATACAAAATGGTCAATAGAGTAGGCATCAAACCACACAGATACTGACCGGTCGCGGCGGTTTCGTCTTCTACTGGCATAGATTCAAGTTGAAATAGGATCCATCATGCCTGTGTCAGCCCGAAGTCGAGGAGACGACGGGCGACTCACCTATTACTCGAGTGCCCAATTTTTGCTAGCAATAGTTACGATATTGAACAAATATCGATAACATCTGAGAATCTCCCTTTCATCCTGGGGGGAAAAGTCGGGCTATTTTTCCTCGTTTTCTGCAGAAAAATCGTGGGTGTAATGTTATAAAAAGAACTGTGATATTGTAATCTGTGATACTAGTTAGGTTCTATTGAAAGGTTAAGTCTGTGATATTGGGATAGTTTTGTATTGTGTCGTTGTCTTAATTTTGTCTTAATTTTTTTTTTTTTTTTTATTGTGCAATACATTACATATTTAGAAATTTATAACCACAAAACATCTTGCCGCAAAAACTACAAAGACTTTACGGAAAGAGCCTTTGGCCTGGGACTTAGTATAATAATTTAAGTTTAGATTTGTTTGTTTAAAATTAGAATAATAATAATAATAATATTAAGGACAAAAATAAAATAATATTGTACTAATGGTATAGGCGTTAGAGCCATTTATAAGTTAATATTTACTATGTAACTGTAAAGTTAAACTTATCATAACGAACGAGTTTTCGAACCGAATAATAAAAAGTATAATACATCGAAAACCTCATCTGTCTTTTATACGCCGTAGTTAAAATAATGTTTTACATGTACCTCAAAAACTGGACGTGATAGATACCACTTTATATGTTTGGAACTTTTCATCTCTGACTCATTACCTACTCATTCTAACTGTCAGTTTAACCAAAATTGTGTTATGCAGTGACAATATTTAAGACTAAATGATGTCCGCAACTCGTTTGCACCAAAATTCGTTTATCATAAAAAGGTTCCTATGTCGAAGGACCCGATACTCAAGGCATCTCCAAACCTAAATTTAGAAAAATCGTTCCAGAGGTTTGAGGGTGACGAGTCAACAGTCGTACAGTTAGACATACACTATTTTGCATTTATAATATTATTATGTAATTTGTTTACAAAGTCTTAAAATAATACACGTCATGCTGCAAACAATACAAAGCTGCAAAACGTGTACACAGAATTCCCACCGAAATATAACAATTGGCGTGCATCTGAGAAACACTTAGCCGGTCGTGAAACTAAATTCAGAAATTAAAAATCCCATCGCGGGCTTCGTGCTCCGTGGATGTAATGAATACCTGTCAGGCGCGCGTGTGGGCGCTCCACTGGCCTAAGTCGAACAAACATTTGCCCTCCGCTCGGCAGTAATTGTTTAAAATTGAGCCTAACTGTGTGGGCCTCGCCTGTTGGACGTCCTGCCATCGAGTATCTTGCCACTCTTCGCTTTGTTATATCATGTAACGTCTGTCCGTTGAGTTTGTACAAGTGAGTGATTAATTTTCTTTCGTTGAACATTGCTTATGTAATATCATCATTATTATTATCATCAATTATTTTTAGAAGGTCATTTATTTTGATTTAATTGATTGCTATAAGGGCTGTATTAAGAGGACATCCGCGCCAGATTATCCGCGCAGTTTGTTTCTTTGATTTCTCTGTGTGAGGTCAGTCTACCGTTGCACATATAGCAAGACGCAAACGCCCGTGATGGACACCTGCGCTTTGCATCCGCAACGAAGGCTTGAAAAGTTAAATTTTGGTACCGTTAGTTCTTTAGAACGATACGTATATTTTAAAACTTTTAATTCAAAATGTCCTAAGAATTAACCATGACACATGGAGAAGTATGAAACAATGTATGGCTGTGTAGCTAACGGCATGCATAACACTTACGGAACAAAAACACGAGTAAAATATTTATATGCACTTGCAATTTGTTTTTGGCAAAACACCAACTCGATGGACCGGAAATAATATTTCAAAAGAAATTATTTCTGCAGAAGATAACGTTAGAATCCGACACACAAAGTGAATATGTAAATTCACCGAAGAATTTTACTTGTGTTACGTGGAAATACACTGTAATTCATCAACTGAATTTTCAAAATAAACTAAAATTACAAACCAAACTCGACCGCAAAGTTGTCATCAAAACAGCAACTGCAATCGACAATTTTGATGAGTCTGAAAACAGTGATTTTGTTGACGTTACAAGTAGGCTCGAGTACTCGCATACAGGCTGATATTATGATAATAATAAACATGGGTTAAAATCGTGCCCGGTTTAACTCAAGTTATAATTTCCAAAGCAAACATACCTTTAATGCAATTAATTGTAGGCTTAAAATTAAAAGCCTCTCTCGTAAATTAGAGGCGTATTTCGTTTAAATTGGCTGGCACATTGGCGCAATGTAATAGTAAATTAGGGTATTTCTGAATGGAGCGGTGAGCGACCGAACACCTGACTAATAGTAGGCTTTAATAAACAGAGGCACCGATTACTAGAGAGGCAACATTTTTGCAGCTCATGTCAGCCTCGAATTGAAATGAACAGAATAACCATTTGCAATTAAATATCTGCACACGGCAAAAAAGCTTTTATTTTACTATAAAAAATAACAATTTCAGTTAAATCGAAACCAGTAAAATTTGATAAACACCGAGGACAAAACAAAAATAAATTTCAATCCAACTGAAAAACTTGAAAGAGGTCAATTCAATAATTTTCCTTATTCATCGATAGGTAATAAAGTACACGTAGCCTTTCCCGGCCGATACATTTGACATAGCAAGAACAATAGTCTTTTGTACCTGGAATCGGTTCAGTGGCTCTATCGAACTCTACCTATTCATTTAATCCCTCTGTCATGTTGTATCGTTTATTTTACAAGACAATATTATTGATGATGTCGCTGAAATTGTTTTCGCAAAATAGCTAAGTATTAATAGTAGTCATAAATTGTTAATAAGTTTTTTAAAAACACAACCAAGTAAGTCAAAATTTTTTCAACGAAGTTTATTTCTTTTCGTTTCGTTTGTTCGTTTGTTTGTTCCCATTTTTTCCGGCGACCTATTTTTTAAATTATGTAATATTCAGTATTCTCTTCAATAACTGAAAATATATCAGTTTCTAAAGCTAAGGCGAATCCAATTAATCCATCGGTAGCTAACAGATTCGAAACAGGAATATCCGAATTGCTCTGATTCCGAACATTCATCATGTACACAATTTCTTAGTCAAAGCAAACAACGCTGACACGAATGTGAAAGCAATCAAAAAGATTGAATCGCTATTCACTCAAATCTGCATCAATCATTGGGGATGATCACTTCACTTTAGCATCGTGCATTTAATGGGTACTTCTATTAAGTACGTCACACTAATTTCGTGATTTTTAGAAAACTCCTTGTCATAGCTCTCTGAAACTCCCTGTGGTAAAGTGACGTCTTAAATTTGCAATTTCACCACTAAACATTAAACCTTATAATTTCAAATGTCTAGATTGAAATGTGATGTCACCAACCTTTGGACCCACCCTTTGTCACACCATGTCATACTCCGAGAGCCTAGTCAGGACCCCCCCCCCTCTTTAATGTGTGACGTACTTTATGGATGATCTCTAGCCTCGTGCATTTATTTTAATATGCAAAACGTTGTATTAATGAAACTGATTACAATGGCGACCACAGATGGTAGAGAATACATCACGCATTCTAATTATTGCTGCAGCTCGTCTAAATCAATTCGGTTTACAGATTTACAACTCGTTTCTATATTAAAATGGAATCCGTGCGACGCAGTAACTTATAATTTAAATGGTGCTCGCCGTTATGACGTACGTTTTGTTATGAAACTCATAAATTATTATCTTTGTTGTGTTTTTGCTAAATATGAGTATTATGGGTATAATTATATCATCAGGTTGTTTTTGATATGAAATGTAAATAACGGGTTGTGATTTTAAGTAGCTTTGGTGTACAAGAAGCTTTAGAAACAAATGCTATTTTTTTTTACTAAATATAATTTCAATAACATTTTTTTTCGCCATTTTGCCTAAGCTGTTTTTTGATACATTCAAAAAAAATTATAAACAAAACTTAAATGTTCCCTATCATTCCCGTGTATGGGAAAAAATATACAGTCAAATTGAATATTATTAATGGTATTGAAAAAGTTTCGAAATAAAATGTGCACAGAAACGTTTTCAACAAAGACAATAACAAAGATGTCAATTACCTACAATAAATAAAGGCGGTGTAGCAATTTCTTTGGCTGATGTAATTTAGTACAGCTAGTTTAGTGACCCTACGAAATTTGCCCTTGCAATGACCCCTCGTAAGGTAACGTCGTTATCCCATCCCCTGGGGCTGGATGTCTATGCATCTGTTAAGTTTATCCACGTGGACGTCGCTTCATTTGATGGTACATTATTTGCACCGTTTGCCTTGTACAATTTAAATGGTGGTCATGAAATTAGTTAATCGTAGGAGTTAAGCTAAATGACGCGTCAGTTTCAAAATTTTAATATTTATAATCATTATACTGCTCAATTTAAACGTACTTAAAAATACAACATTCATGTAAGGTCTTTTCAAAACTTGATGGTTTTTGAAGACCCAGTATACCTATTTTACACTCCATCCATTCAAATAACTTTATGCCTAAAATCAAGTCAATTGGTTACTTCATGTGGGCGTAAATTAAGGACAAACAAACAAATATACTTCCCCATCTATAATATTAGCAAAATTTTCGTTATGAATAATGTAATTCTAACAAAGATTTGTGTTATAAATAAATAAATAAACAAACAGGCGACTTAAACGCTTATTTAATCAAGTACAATGGAATACTTATTAATATAGTTGTATAGAAGGTATTTACCTTAGCTTTTGTGCTTGGCATTAAAAGAAAAGTATAGAACTTTAATTATAAAAGCTCATTCTAAGCTTTATTATTGCACCTTTATTCATTTCTTGACTCTCTCGAGCCGCGTTTTGTTGTGAATATTTTCAATCTCACTTCTATCAAAATAGTTGCCGCGAACAAAATCTCTGTTCAAAGATATCACTTTTATTCCAATATTACAACTGCGAGACTTTGCTAAGCAATACGCCTCACAATTGAAAACTTGGATCCTCATTTTCTCTGGTATTTTCGTTTCAATGCGGTCGGTTTTAATATCGAAAATGGAATGGGACTAATTATTTCGAGTCTGTGTTGAACATCACAAAGGGTTCCGAGATTTCTCAATTTAGTACAGGTGGTTTTTCTCAGGAACTGTTTTTCTATCCCGCCCCAGGCGCTCGTCTCCCAGGGGAACACACGAATCGTCTTAATAGACTTACAGACGTTCTGCAGCCTGCATCCCCGGGGGCGAGCCGGGTTCACCCTACAAAAAATTGAGATAAGCTTATTGAAACGTATATTGATTCTACGGAGGAATTCATAAAATATTTTTAACCGATCTGGAAATTTCAATCAGAATATCGCTTGCGGGATGTTTTTGGAATATGGAAATATATAATATGCGGATCGCGAACCTTTGGAGTGCCGGATTTGTGTCAAAGGCAAATTTTATTTCCTGTGAATATGATGAAAATTAAAAATCTTGCGTCCTTTTACATTTTAGAAGTATATTCGTATGACACTCAACCATTCTTTAATGCTAATAGTTTTTATGCCAACGTGTGTCTATCTATCTATATAGATAGTGAGATAAAAAAGTTTTGGCCTAAACAAATTTTGATAATTTGGATTAAATTTGGCATACATTAGTTGACTTTGACAATTGGAAGATACTTTTAATCCCGTGATCCCATAGGAAAAAAGTCGCAAGTAATAAGTCCAATAAATAAAATATCTCGAGTTATATAAAAATTAAGCGGGAACTTAGTGTAAACAGCACTTGTAGCATACAAAATCTGTACACATATCATAAAAGCTACGAATATTACGTCAGTCCCTCGGAGCATCGAAAGCAAACACTCGGGCGTATTAGAAGTAATTACCAATATGCGAATTCCGTGTAACCATTATTGCAAAATCAGCACGTGCCCGCGACATAAATATTCACATTATCAAAGCCGGTTCTACCCTCCTCGTCACACTTTTTTTCTATCCCGTTGTGCATTTCGATATAAAGGGATTTAGGGCGTTTCGACGGGGATGGCCTACTGTTTCCTATTATATCATATAATATGGATGAAATTTAGCTTCAGTCATTGTACTTTTATTTATCGGAAGCTAGGGTCCGCATCGAAATCCCGGATTATTTGGCTAACAAATTACAACGAATCTGTCCAGAATCCAGTCGATAAATCAACTAGGATTTATTAATGAAATGTGACAAAATTTATTATGGAACGTATTTGATGCGTTGTGCGGAATTATTGATGTCATTTGTGAATTTCACGTCGCGGGCTAATTCAATTAGAGCCAAATAGCTGAAATGTATGTTAAACGAGTACGTCAAAAAATCAATATTCTACTAACGGCTGCATTCAGACAAAAGCAATTAGGTCTGTACTTTACTTAGTTTAAGTGTTTAAATACACTAAGGCGAATTTACGCGGCCGAAGTTCGGCATGATGACGCCTGCAATATATTCAAAAGACGTATCAATAACTTGTGATACAGCATGTCTGAATCACGTCGCGATAGCTAGCGCGCAGCCGAGCTTTCGTCGGACGTAAGTTCGTCAGCACTTCAGCGGCCATGTTTTGTGCAACCACATATGAAGTTCGGTCGCGTAATTTATATAATCGTGATTCATATCTGCCGAACGCGCTGTGACGTAAGTTCGGCCGAGGGACTTCAGCTTTTATTTTGCGGCTTACGTCAAAATCTTCATCAAAATGTAGCAAAGTAGCAGATCAGTTCAGTGCAGCCGGTACTTGATATTAAACACATTTTAAAATTTCATATCTAATATCAAACAGCTAATAGAAAGTAATTAAAAAACCGAGAGCCACGTGCACCAGATAATTGTCACTCTACATGGAGGGAGAAGCTCTGCGTTTTTGTAATCTTGAAATTGGATTATGCAACATTGGTGTGGCGGTGGTGTGCTTGTCGTTTTATTGAATATGTTTTATAAAACACTTCTATTTACCCGTGGCTTTGCCTGTGTGAAAATGATTTATCTAACGGGAGCATTTAATCGGTAATAAAAAGTAACCAATTCCAACGAATCCCATTGTACGTGATTTGAACTCGCACTACTACTCTTTGATATTGTAGCAATCTAAGGGTGAAAGAACGATCCAACGACCTTTCCCTATTATTATTATTAATCCATTTTTTTACCATGATAACTAAAGGCAAGACAAGCTTAATCTAAAGCATGACACGAAATTTCCTCTTGGGCTTCCCTACGATTAAACAAGACATGAATCGGCCTCGCAAGTCACTACTCACTACTTACGTTAATTCGAGCACGCTCTACTCAAAGCATACACACCATAATTGCTACAACCAGTCTTACATAAACGAAACTAATTTACAATGGTTAGGATTAGTATAGACCATTATGGCTTAATTGGCTTACCTTAGTTTAACGACGGAGAAACTAAACCTTATGATTTTCGTCGTTTTGTGCGTTCATAATGTGTAGACGCACCATTAGGCATCAAAATTATTGTACAGACGCGCTGTACGTCAGTCGGCTTTATACCGCGGATACATCGTAAAGTCGGTCCAGGGCAGCCGACACACAAATTTAGATTGTACAATTAAATTTAGCATGTCTGAGATAATTCCTTTGAAATATGACCGCGTTGGTCATAATTGATGAAAATTGATTGGATTGGTGCAAATGTAATTCGAGCGCCAAATTAAAAATAGATTACGTAATGTATATCTTCTAGTCAATAGAATCAGGCGTTACCTTGTGGATATCCATAGCTTAAAGTTGAGTAGATTAAGATTTTTAGCAATATTCCACGAAATCAACCTCAACCTGTAAGTAAAAATGCGAGTTGAGAACCTCGACGCGCGTTTCGCTCCAACACAGGGGCATCCTCAGGATGTCGACTCTACGAACAACGTCCGTTAAGATCTTAATATTGCTAATGAACAAATAATAAAAATAAATAAGTAAAATCATTTATTTCGGGCCACTAAGACCCATAAATTACAATAAAACAATAAAAGATGCTAAAATCTTAATTTACTAAATTTACTTAACATATCTTCTAGTCATTAAAAGCTTGAATCACATAATAAGCTAATTGTATTAATACTATGATTTGTTATCAAAATTAAACAATAATAAAAATACTTCCAAAACGTTTTAATTTTAAAACTGTCATAATATAAAACATAATTTACTGTATTTGTCGACATATCTTGTAGCTAATTAAATTAAGTAATTCTAAGTATGTCAATAGTCATAATATTACTAATATTTTTACTTGAGATAACCGTAATTAACATGTGGTTTGTACATCTGCTCATGCATTGTACCACAGGGAGATAAGATATGAATTACAGCTGCAAAGCTGTGTTTCAATTTATACTTTGTCCGGTGAAGTGTTCGGCTAATATTAGTACTTTACCCTGATTCTGATATTTTAATTTATTATTGCAGCCCCTTTACTAGTGACCTGTGCACAATATCGATCTATCTTGCATACTGTAGTTTGACTTAAAAAAAACGTGGCTTCCGAAATATATATTTGACGATCTCTGTGGCTCAGTTGGTAAGCGCGTTGGTAGCTTAAGCCGGGGGTCGCGGCTTCGAATGCCGCCGTCGGAACAAAAAGTTTTTCAATGTTCCTGGGTCTTGGATGTGTATTAAATATGTGTATCACGTAATAAAAATCTTAAATATGTGTATAGTATAAAAAGTATTAAATATATTTCCGTTGTCTGGTACCTGTAACACAAATCCCTCGGGTACTTAGCACGGGACCAGACTGACGTGGTGTGAAGAGTCCATAGATATTATATTATATTCGTTCACAAGCAGGCAGGAGGAGTACATCGAGAAGGTGTGGATTGTGCTTGGGGCCATTAAAGAATATCTTCCGACCGAGCGAGGTGTTATGCCCGGCTAGACCGAACTCGTATTGCTGGGAAACTCGTTCATGGAAATCATAAAATCGTTTTCTGAGGTGCTATTCCCACAGTAAACTCTAAATGAGAGACACACAAATGCGCATACACACCCTAAAGTATTATTGAAATAGCCTTTTCGGTTCACTTAGATTCGCCATTTCCAAGTGATTTCTTTACGTAATCTTGTATCTTATGTTCATCTGCTCTGACTCAGAACTAGAACTGTAAGTAATATAACGATCTCTTAAATTTACTTGAGTAACACTCATGACAGTATTAAGTTTAAGCATTTACGGATACGGACTTTGTGCGAGAAGCAGCCGAAACTTCAGGATTAAAAAATGTGCTCCACGACAAAGTCCGTAAGTGCTTAAACTTAACAAAATCATAGGGTTGTAGATGTTTTTTTTTTATTAAAAAAAAGGGTCATCATTTCGCCCATATCCTTTGTTTGTAATCTTTATGTTAGGTTTTTTGTACCTAGGATCTCATCCAAACTTCTTATTCAA
>JAOTAV010052713.1:0-15957 GCA_026546445.1 Cyclargus thomasi
TATTAAAGAATAAATTTTATTTAATACTTTTTAGTTTCTTTTGTACTATTTTAGTTTTTCCTTTGGAAGTCGGTTTTCCTCTACGCCTTTAATGACGGCGACGACATTGACGATAGAGCGATGTCGCTAGAAAACGAAACTTATAGCCTAGACCATAAAGTTGCATTTTATCGGGCCGAAGTTATCTCGTTCTTGGTTGACGGTGGTGGTTGATGGCGTATAGTTTACACACGTCAATTTACAAATATTATTATCTAGATCGCGGCTATAATTCGCGTCCTTAAATTGCGTTCGATCAGTATATTTTCCCCGCTTAAGGGGGTGAATAAGACAAAAAATAAAACATCGTCTTTCTCTCTTCACACTCACGACCGTCATTCATATGACAGGTGAAACATAACGACGCGGAATCGCCGCGAAAACAGTTTGTTTTTTAATAATTCAAAAATACAAAATTAAAAAAAAACCGCTTCTACGGGAACTCGGTAACAGAATTTTGTAACGTGTGTTAAAATATTGAGTCCGTCGAAACCGCCGTTTTGGGAAACGAAGGAATATGCGTGAAAATTTTAAGCTTGATTGTTTTCGATATTACAGTAACTTGCAAATACAATGTAGTATCTGTATTTAAAAAATGAAACGATTCGTAACTTATAATCAAGTATAAAACGGAATTATACAATAGTCAATTTTGCTTTTATCGCTCTCTTAAGGTTCATACTCCGCAACGTGACGCGAAAATGCACGTAGATGCATTTGTGAATTATGTATGGAATCAACAGATTTCAATGTGGCTTTCATATCTATAAACCGTCGTTGAAGTTCTAACATCACGTAAGTCACATTTTCGCTATCAAGTAATTTTAATGCCGTTTTACAGAAAATCGGAAAACGCATCGTTTAAGTTAATCATGAACACCGTGTGTCAGCTAACAAAAACTTGTACAATTTTTTTAATGTAAAATCTTATAAGTATGGTGATCGATACAAAATTCAATCAAATGTTTCGCTCTCCTGAAAAGTTGCCGATTCAACTTACGTGGTGTTAGAATTTCAACATGCGTTTACGCGTATCGTCGCATCACGTTGTGGGGTAAAATTAGCTCTTATGTGCGAGTGTTATTAAAGATTATTGTCGCTATAACTTATTATCAAGTAACACCCTGTATATGTATCATTCATGCCCACATTTCGTACAAAATTTAATTACAATTGTGTATTGATCCCATCATTTGGTACGAACACTCAATAGGTTCGATTTGTCCACTTTAATTACGAAACCACGCGGTATAGGCCAGGGGGTAGCTGCAGTTTCGGAGGAGATAGGAGAAGAAAATTAAAAAGAGAAAAACGGAGACAAGAAAGTTTTTACCGTGGACGAGCCACGCTTAGACTGAGCCGAGATCAGAGAACCGGTTTATTCGTGCCGAGGCATGCCTCTTTCACACTGATGAGCGTTTTTTTGAGTCCCGGTAAAGGACACAGTTTTTTTAAATACCTGAAATATACACAGTTCTATTGAAACTGCATTATTAATATTATATTTTATTTATCCAGTATTAAAGTTTCATTGATACTAATTAAATGTTATATTTTGTATCTGTAACAGTAATTGATTTTCAATATCACTTAGAATGCAGCCTGGTGCTCCATAGTTCAATTTAAACTTTTTGATTTAGCAAAGTAAATAAATTTTAAATTATTCATAATTCATATTTTTTATTAATACAGACGATATCAGAATTTAAAGGTAATTTTTAAGATTTTCAAACTTAGCACCAATTTGGTTTTTCATTTGCTTTTTCAATATTAAAATGAAATAAATCAAGTTAAAAAAGAAGCGTTCCTAAATGTTAATTTATTCTTAATCAGTATTATGACACTCCAATGTTTAATTTTCCTGGTACGTCTGATATATCAACAGCAAAATTGTGCAAAATGATGTGGAGCCTAATCTTTTTTTTGATGCGCCCATCATGGGTCCTCCAGGCTGGGTGTACGCCTCGGAAATTCGAGACGCCCCAAATGTATGTGAGACTCCTACTCACTAAAACTACCTGTGATTTGTCTTCAACCGTTTACAAATATATGTCTCATATCTATCTAAAAAAGGACCTTTCGTGGCCCTCCCCAACTAGTTGCTTTTCATCAGGTAATCCGTGGCACATTTGGACCATTATTTTATAAAAAAAATGTATACACGATAACATTAATATTTCCCAGTTTACTCCTGGACTATGCTCGACTGCAACGTCACAGGCAGACGTCGATTCTGTCTAATTACGTAATTGACTTTGCTCAGTATTCTGCCCGTTCATCAGAAGTAGTCAGAACTCAGATTCTGAATTTCCTATTTATCTTTCGTAAGCTTCGTAAGTTATAATGGATTTCCACGATGGTAGCGGTAGAAAATAAAGAAGTTACTAGTATTTTTATGTCACATGGGGGAAATTGAAAGTGTGCCAGTTGGCGGGCCCAAGTCATCGGGTTATGTCAATGTCAGGTCGGAATATGTCAATTCCATTTGTGGTCTGTCGGCGGAGTTTGACATAACCCGGCCAAATTATTTAAATCCACGATCAATATCTCCTTCAACTTCTTTGATTGTACAACTAGTATTTTCGCCGGCTTTGCCCGCGTGGAAATGACATATCCCGTGGACGCATTTAACCGGAATAATAATTCTTATCGTCATATATAAAATGTGAACATTTTTGAAATCGGATCATTTTTTAATCACTTTTTGAGCTTATTCGTAGCAAACATTAAGAAATACAATTTTTTCCTCTCTAAAAATAGTGTGAGATGCAAACGAGCAAGCGGTTCATCTGATAGAATGCAACTGTTTTTGTCCGTTAGAGAACGCAACATCAGAAGAATTGAAAGTGTTTTGTTACGCTCTCTGGTTGAAAAATATATTATGAACGGGAAAGTGTGTTTGTTTATTTATGTGGTTTTCCTTGTTTCACGCCAAAACAAATCAACGATTAAACTTCAATTTTGGCATCGACTAAACTGAAATAAACCGAAAGCTGGTAGCATCTTTTGAGTAGGTATTTAAGGCAAGCTGAAACCTTTTAATGTATATCTTCTATTACACCCCGATAGGGAACTGCAGACCTGGCTGGTGAGAAGCGGGGTTAAATAAAAACTAAAAAAAAATCGGTTGTCTGTAAAGTCGGTTTACAGACGATGGTTGAACGTGACAACGCTCACTCCAGTACGAGAGAGACGAATGTCGAACGCGAAGACTGATTGTGCTTCTTTGTCGCTCGTTCCGCGATCTCGCTTGCACTCCAAGCCTTAAACGGAACGCCTCAGAGCGAGGTAACACCGCATGAGTGATGTTTTTTCGTGCGTGCAGCCAGCTCTATCGAATTATAAGACGTTGTCACGTCAAAAAATTAAAAAAAAGATTTTTAGGTATAATGTAGAGTAGGACTCGCTTCACATCAGCCAGGTCTGCAGTGCCGTGGTGGGATGTAATAGGAGAGTTACTTGACAAGGTTTCAGCTGGCCTCAAACACCTACTCAAGATTCGAAATCAGCTCTCAAATTAAACGGACGGAGAGGAATAAACTTCATTTGGTCTTGTATTATATATTTCAGCATGTTCGTATTTTTTCGTGACTTTAAAATTCCAAGCGAGCGAAGTTGCGAACAAAAGCCTGTTATAGAAAGAAAAAGACAATCACAAGTGAGCGAGACGGATAAAACCGCAAAGTACCCTCATAGCTAATATCCCACAGAGCACGTACGAGCTGGACAAATGAACTCGAAACAGAATTCGCGAACGAAGCTCGTTACGATAATGAACGCCGCACCGAAATGTGGTAAGTCAGGATTTTCATATTTCGCTCCTGATGGAACCATCTACTGTTCGGTTTATGGTGAAGGCACGTCCATCCAAACAGAACGAATCGACTCGCCCTCTTAGAGATTGTCTATCCTCCGAACAATTTATTATTTTTTTTATTAAAACAAGCTACCTGATAAAAGAATCAGTTTTTTTTTTGCTTGTTTGTCCCCCTATATCATAAAAAAAAACAATAAATTGTTTGGAGGATAGACAATCTCTACATGATTCAGCGACGCCATCTTGCAAGTGTCATTTTGAGTTGTTTTACAATACCTGTAAATTTTTTTTGTTGTGTTCAAATGAATGTAGTTTGTAACGATAATGAACGCCAGACCAAAATGTGGTAAGTGAGGATTTTTATATTTCGCTGTCTATGAAACAATTTATTTTTTAGATATAAAGCAATACGCGAGCGGAACCAATCCCTTTTTACGAAAGACGCCTATATGTAAAAGCATGAGATTTCTCGCAGTTATAGTTGATACGAAGGAGGAGTTTGGAATACCAATATTATTTAAAAAAGTGCTATAATATTGCATATTTTTAATAAATAAAATGATATATACATTACAATATGTTGACACATATCATACACGAAATACTCTTTTGTTTATGGTTGAAGTTTGTGTTTTTTTCATGACATTTAATGGCCAGGTAATGAGACCTTGAAGTCAAAATGAAGTATGTGACTAAATTAAATTCATTTAAATATTTAAATGGTTGAATTTCGAACACAGAGCGACTTCTAGTATTTTTAAATCGCAATCGTAAATTAATCATCCTGAAAAGTCTCTTAGATGCAAGTTAGAAAATACAGCTCTACATACCGGGTACTAGGGTTCTAAACAGTAAATTCAACTAAGACATTATCATATAATACTTGTGGTTCGTATACCATCACAAATATACTGCATAGACCGTTAGGCATAATATTATTATGTACCGCCCGCGAAGATTCTCGCGTATTTCGATCTTGTTCTAAGAGACATAAGGTGCAAATTGCAACCTCAGCCGTTTCTAGGTCAGCAAGGGATTGGACTATTGGACTCAACTTTGAAAAGAATCGGAAATCGTCCCAATCCCAAGAAACGGAAATCGGAGAGAACGTCACAAAGATAGACGGTACCTTTTGAACCGCAAAAAATCTGATTATCTGCTCTTATATCAGAATATAAGAGAAGAAAAAAAAGCTCCTAACAAGTTCCAGAGCAGTTTTTTTTTTCTTGAAATATCCGATGATCAATAGTGATGAAAATGCTTGATGTATATCCATAAATGTAGCAAATATAATAAAAACTAAATACTGTAGGGGGTGAATATGTGTATAATATTATTAAAAATAATAATATCTATGGACTCTTCACATCACTTCAGTCTGGCCCCGTGCTTAGTACCCGAGATACTAGTGTTACGGGTACCAGACAACGGAAATATATTTAATACTTTTTATACTGTAAACATATTTAAGATGTTTATTATATGATACACATATTTAATACACATCTATGACCCAGGAACATTGAAAACTTTTTGTTCCGTCGGCCGGATTCAAACCCGCGACCCCCGGTGTGAGATACCAATGCCCTCAACCACCGCGCCACAGAGTACGAGCAGGCTGACACGTACGTTATGTAATATAAGCAACTGCCGTCTCCCTTGGACAATTTCAACATCAGAAGAGTAGCTAGTGCGTTGCCAGTTTTTTTTGAAAGGAATACGGGAATTGGGCTGTCGAAGTGAAATGGGTCTTCGGTAAACTCTTTCACTTAATAAAAACCAGTACCACCGCCGTTTTACGTTGGTTGTATGAAAGGCTATGGTATTTCACCGGTTGAACCAACCCATTCCTGTCAAGCGCCCGTCGTCAAGCGTAAGCTTGCCAAAAGTAATGTTTTAAACAGGTAAAATATTATCCTTATTTATACCCGCGATACACAAGGCTATTTTTTCAAGCTCGGATAGCAAGCTAGTATCAATAAGCTAGCAAGCTAGTACGTCTAGCTTCGTGTAGACAATAAAACTAATTAAACTAGTTGAAAAGCCAAAACTGACCTTGGTAGAGAAGGTATAAGTGAGAACTAGCTTGCTTTTCTAGCCTCAAAACACTAACCTCGAGTATCCTGGGTATTAGGCGTGGTCGGGTGGTTATTAATTAATTGACAAGCTGACAGCTTTTTATAATGGCGGATGAGGGTCGAGGAAGTCTTCTAAATTATAACATTTTTATGTCATTAAAATTGTGAAATGGTTAATAAAAGGTAAGGTAATTTTCGACATGGGTATTGAAAAATAAATTCAAAGGGAATAGGAAGAAAATTTATATAGAGTACATTTTTGATAAGAAATTAAAAAAAAATCGAGTCGAATTTGATAAAAATTGGGAAATTTTGGTAAAGTTTCGAGAACATTAATTACTACGACTGACACTATTTATTTTTTGCTCCTTTGGGGCAGTTAGTCTTATTAGATACTTAGTTTAGGTAATTAAAAGACGCGCGAATTTTCACCGTTTCCCGCGCTTAGCTCCCAGGCCAGTCGTCCACCGAACGCCGCGTAGAGCGGTCGTGTGTCGCTCGCCAAGGATTTAAACGTGCGAAATTTATGTGATTTAGTGCCAGTGGAGTGTTGTGCCAAGGATCGGAAGTGTGTTATATGAGTGAGTTGTAATTTTTGTAGAAATAATCCGTAATTATTAGCATGAAATTTATTTATCCCACGGAAGCATTTAATCGAAATAAACATGCTTTAAGTCAGGCTTATCTGTATGCCAAGTTTCATCAAAATGCGTTCAGTAGTTTAGCTGTGATTGGCGCATAACATCCAAACAAACTTTGCAATATTTATGATATAAAGTATCGCCAACTTCATTTTAGACGTAAATTTTTTGCGACCCGTAAAAAGTTTTAACGTCTCTGCACTCTTCGAAAGGCATCTTTCATTGCGATATAACAATGAGCTAGCCTAGATAAAACCTAGATCTGGGTTAGTGCTTGTAGAGCTAAACGCTCCAGAAATCAATGACATGATAGTAAAACTAAAATTAATTCCCTTGGCACGAGCACCATCGTTTTACTATTCGTCGTGTATAAGCAATAATTTTGTAGTGACAGAAAATCTAATAAAATTACTAACCTATTACGTGAAAATTGCGAACAACAATCAGCAAAAGTGATAATAATATTCTCGCGTACAATTACTAAAGTGGAAATTTGGAACTAATGTGTATCAAAATCCATGCTAAAAGCATGACAGAATAGAAAAATGGAACCATTGTGGCAAGATTGCTTAATTGTTGTTAACGTGATGTGAATTTGATTTTGGAGACAGATAACAGACCTGCCGATTTCAACTATGAATGCAATGCGACATCATTGTAGCTCTTTTCGTTCAACGTAGTCAAAACAACAGTTTTTTTTGCGACCCGACACGACACGACCTGCAAACCTTAAAAAATAGCTTCCTTCTTAAAAGGGCAGCAACGGACCTGCAACTCTCGTGATGTTACGAGTGTCTATGGGCGATGGTAGTTGCTTTCCATCAGGTAAACTGTTTCCTCGTTTGCCCCTTATTTTTTGAAAAGGACGAATCAGCTGGTCGTAGTAAAAAAGTATATTGTACATATAAAAGTACATTGTGACCTACGAAATTCGCTAGCTCGAAATTGAATTCCTTAGAAACCCTTTTTTGCGATGAAGAAGACACCGTGTCTCAAATGACGGGTTACCTGATGGAAAGCAACTGCCGTCGCCCATGGACACTCGCGACATCCCAATAGTTGCAAGTGCGTTGCCGGCATTTATGAGGGAATAGGGAACGGGAATAGGGATAGGGGATTAGGGAAGTTTGGCCACCGGTAAACTCACTCATTGAACGGAACACAGCATAACGCCGTTTCACGCCAGTTTCCTGTGAGGCCGTGGTATCACTCCGGTCGAGCCGGCCCATTCGTGCCGAAACATGGCTCTCCCACGCCCCCCCCCCTAGTTATATACAAAAAGATAAAAATTGATTTTTCATAAACTATAATAATAAATTGTAACACTGCTATATAAATAAAATGGGTCTGAAATTAAACCCCCGTGGTACACCCCATGCGGATGATAGTTCCTGGAGTGCTGTAAATTTCAGCAATCCAGTCTGAATTATATTTCAAGTCCATGTTGAGTGTTTTTGTTAAATTTAAAACAACAGAATCAAGTTATAAAACCAGCTTTATAACTTTGAACAAAAAATAATATTTAATTACGTTTAAAGAAAAAATTAATAGCACACTAAAAAGGGTTGGAGCGAAATATAATTATGTAAATGTTTTAATGCATACGAACACAAGAATCATACAATTAAATTGTATTTGAATAGCAAAACATAACTTTGAATAACAAATGTTAATTGCTAAAAATTGTCTAACTGGAATTAATTATTAAAAAAAAAATGATTACTAATACTTAATAACTTTAATTAGAAAAAAACATAAAACAGTTTACCTTACTTCCTTTACAGTGCAAATTTTTATTCGTTCATAATATACAAAATATCTTAGTATATATCATTTTTATGTTCGTGAGATTGTCACTGAACTCCTTCTAAAGGACTGGATTGGTTTTTATGAAAATTTCTGGGTGTGGCTTAGGGTATTTCAGAATGATTTTAATTTACAAACCAAGACTGGCTGGACAACGTTTGTCGTGTCCGCTTGTAATATTATGAGTATTTTAGGAGCATATTTGATGTTGTGATTTGTGATATATCTAACGAATTTGCACAATAAGAATCTAAATATTTAATTTTACAAGATGATTCCCGCAATTCGTTTGCGCCAAAATTCTTTTATCGCGCGGAAACCGAACATTCTTCCGTAATAAAACGTATCCTATATCCCTCCCCGGGAGTATCTTCATACCAAATTTCATCAAAACAAGTTCAGTGGTTTCGGCGTGAAGACGTGACAGACAGAGAAACATTACTTTACGGCAGGCTTTTTTAATATTAGTTTGAAATTATGGATTCTCAATACAATATATTTATTCACACCATCAGCAAGAACTTCTGTCCCTCTTCTACTATTCTTCCATACAGAAGCGAATTGTTAATGACGAGCTTATGAAAATTGTGCTTTTCCTTACGGGGTGATAATTTTGGCGTTTTGGGAAATATTATCACCTGCCAACAATCTTTTCTGTATCTTCAGCTGTCTTGATATATTAATCTTTAAGTTTAGTAAATAAATCTTAATTTACTTAACTTAAAGACTAATATTAAATTATATATAATAATATATAATTATATTTAAACGGGCTTTGGCCCACCACACATTCACACCACTGTATCTCCTGTGTCGCCAGGATCAGCAGCGGTATCCAGCCACGAAAACCCTTTGATGTGATCTCAGGGAGCCCGAGGGACGTGCTAAAGCTAAAGTCTAATATTTAGCAATATTCCGTCAAATAAACTTCAACCTGTAAGTAAGTGAGTGTACGTATAGGTAGGCATTACAGTACCTCTCTCCTTTCCCGCACTGTCTGTGTGCGTACACTCGCATGCAAGAACTTGCAAACACCACCTCCACACAAGCAATAATGTTAGCAAACTCATGCAAGGTCCCTCACCACCATGTGGGTAGAAAACCTCGACGCGATTTTCGCCCCAACGCTGGCTTCGGCGATCGCAGAGTCAACATCCTGAGGATGCTTACCCTCAGGATGTGGACTCTACGAACAACGTCCGTCGAGTGAATTACTTACAGGTTGAGGTTAATTTCGCGGAATATTGCTGAAAAATCTTAATTTACTAAACCTAATGCTATGGATTTCCGCAAAATAACGCCTGATTCTATTAACTGATATATTAGTCGACTAACGCCGTTTGTCCATCGCACGCCGTCACCGACAATGAGATAATTTATTTATCGCTTGCTACTTGTCCAGGGCGGTTATAGTAGTTTAGAGCAAAATGTCGCCTAGTGGAATTTCATCGGGCCGAAATAACCTTGTTAACGGTGACGGTGTGCGGTGGACAAACGGCGTAAAGAATGTTATTCTTGTTGATGACTGTTTTAATAGCTTCTTTATCTTTTACGACCATAAGTGAACCTGTCATTTTTTGCATTATTTTTATAGCGGACACATTCTCACGTTCTTTGTTGTCAGCAAATTCATTGTTTGTGATACGTCTTCAAACCATAGTGTTGTCATCTTGTGAACCTAGCCACAATACAACGGTACCCAGTTGTTTTTGGTTGTCTTGTTTTGTTTTTGACGGTGCTTATTTAGGTATTTTATGGGGTACATTTATTCAGTGGTCTCACTTGCACGGAAAAATCATTAAATTACTGATTAATATTTTTATGAAGCATCCTGGATACTGGCAACATCAGAAAAGTTGCAAGTGCACTGCCAGTGTTTAAGAGATAGGCTAAGTTGAGTGATGTAGTAAGCCCAAACTGGGTGCTCTGGGAAGCTCCTTGACACGACAAAATACAGCACAAGCGCACTCCAATTTTCTGAGAAACCATAGTATTTCTGACCGGAGAGGTCAAGCCTACCCTTATTGCCGGAGCGTTGCTCTCCCATGGCTCCAATAGATAAAGTAAAAAGAAGAATAAAGTAAAAAAAACATGCGTAATTTATGGACGGCCCCTCGTCGGAATCAACACTATTATGAAACGCCAAATGGAGCGTTAGATCGTGCATAATTAAATCGATAAATCACAGAATGTGTGGGTGGTTCTAGTTTCCCTTCTAAAGTGGGACATAAGGACTCATTTTAATTTTAAATAACATTGCCCATAGTCATGCGGATACGACTGTAATATTTGAAGACACGAAGGAAGAAGTGGATAACTAGCATTTTTTAAACAGTAGAATTTTTTATATGTGTAGGCTTTGAGACGGGAAAAAGGTTTTGAATTAGGGAAAACTTGATTTAATGTCCAGAAACATAAGGTAAATAATGAAGTAGCTCAGACATTTTTTAAAGTTAAGCGCAAAACAACGGCTATAATTTGTATATATTTTAATAAAAAGGAAAAAATATATTTTTTCCTTTTTCAGGGTTCAGTAACAAAAATTAGGATTTCGTCAAATATAAAAATCACTTCAGCGTAAAATAGTAACAACCTCTTGTCGTTGTCGTCAACGCTGTCTGTTGACAGATATATACAAAACATTTCTATTTATTTTAAAATCGATTTCATCACAGCATTTTAGTAGGTTCATTAAATGTAAAAATGAATGTAATTAAAATCGGTATTATTAATCAGAAAGTTCCATAAATGGTTTCACCTTTTGGAATTCATCGGAATATAAAATTTGATTATGACCAATCACCGCAATCAACCGAGCTCGTTCCGCGCCGTGATTGGTGGAAATTTAAATAGAATCTAATTTGAATTTCGAATAGAAGTAATTTAAACTTTACGTTATTGTTAATTAGCTTTTGCCCGCGACTCCATCTGGCGTTTTTGAGTTACAACTCCACTTTGTATTTGGCTTGTGGTATTACATTTACAATTCATATTCGGCTTAATTTTAAAGGATTGTAGTCAGAGCTCGCAAGATTTTGGTTATGCTTAAATATAATGAGTGTATGTCATTTGACCACGCTTATCAATAAAAAACCCTAAGTGGATGAAATGGGTAATTAACAATTTGAAAAGTTTCGTTTTTGTATTATTGTATTAATACAGGTTTTAGAATCAACAAAAAATATTTTAGATGAAAAATATAGAGTTTATGGATAGTTGAATTACATGACATTAATAAGAAAATGAAGAAGTTTGTAACAAAATTTATACAAACAATAAGATAAAAATTGGCAAATTCTCTTATGTTATTAAATTATGTAATTTATCCGCTTCATTCATGTACAATTCATTGTCAATATAAGTCTTATTCTCAAAACTATTCTCTTTTCTCGCACGACTAGTTCCCGAACCGGTGGTAGGTCAACATGTAGACATTCTGAAAACATTTGTTTCAAATTTACTCAGAAATATTTTTTTTCCTTAAAAATATTGTTCAATAAAATCTTTTCAAATTCTTACTTCCTATTAATATAAATGCAAAAGTGTATTTATTTGTCTTTCCTTCACGTACTACGGAACCAATTGACTAAATGATTGGCATAGAATTAGTTGAAAGAATGGAAATCAACATTGGCTGCGCAATTTCAATTTTCACGCGAGCAAAGCTGTGGGCATAATCTATATTAAGTTTAACTTAATAATATGAAGCTAAAGGATTTGTTTGTTTGTTTGAACGCGATTCTCTGATTCTTTTTGTGCTAGTAAGTCCATTTATAAAGGCAAGCTGCAGGCTATATAACATCATGCTACGTCCAATTGGAGCCGACGAGTTATTAAAAGAATGTTGTAAAACGGGATGACTATAAAGTATCGCAGACATAGTTTCTGGCAACAACTAGACTATAATCAAATCTTATCCAAACAATATTTATCAAAAACAAAGTCCCCCACTCGTGACCAAGAAGTACAAAGGAAGTACCTAGTTAAACAATGAAATCTTAAACAATTCAATTCAGACGGCCCACGCCAATTTGATCGCTAAGATCAATCTTGCGAACTAAGATGCATCGGTCGATCGGTCATCCGTCAGACATCTCGTCGGTTTAAAGTTGGTGTTTCAAGAGTAATTGCCATTTCATCGTATTGGCTTTTGCGTAAGCACTGAATCGCTAACACGTTTAAGTGCATACTGCATATCATAAATAAATACAAGTGAATATCACAAGCAGAAATGGTCAGGAAACAACTAAAACTAAACCCATCACTGAAAACCGCATGAAAATCGGACCAGGTGTTTTAAAGATAAGTGGCAACATTTGTTTGCACAAACACACGCACAAACAACTTCTCATCCCAAACATATATCTCCGTTCCATCATGGGTAAAAAGTGAGCTATTGCTTGAGTGTTATAAAATGTTAGTTATCTGCTTCATGTTTCCAAATGTTACACTTTCTTTGTTTAGATATTTGTCGGTCAATCACTGATCAATCACGAATCACTGATTGGCTTTTTTTATATTTAAAGGGCCAGCGAGCAGATGGGTTACCTGATGAAAAGCAACTGCCACCTCTCATGGATCCTAAGAGATGCAAGCGTATTGCCGGCCTTTTATGAGGGAATAGGGAATCGGAATACGCATAGGTGGATTAGGGAAGTTGGGCCACCGGTAAACTCACTCACTGAACGAAACACAGCACAAAACCGTTTCACATCAGTTTTCTGTAAGGCCGTGGTATCACTCCAGTCGACCCAGCCCATTCAAGTATTATGTACTTGAGATCGGAAAATGTCTCATTGGTACACGCCTGCACCGGGTTTCGAACCTACACACTCTCGAATAGGTGCTAAGCGGTAACTTGCTTAGACTATGCGTAGACAGAGCAGTGGATAAAACTTGTTTATAATACTTGTACGGAGTACCTAAGATCACAATATATAAAACAATGGTTCAGAGCGTAATACTTGCCTTAAATGTAGATTAGAAATTTTGACAGTTTTCTGGCATAAAGCCGATAAACTAACGATTTTGTACCGTCCCTAGCATGGCGATCGAAAAAATCAACATTCTTTCTCATCTTCATTTTTTCCATCATCGGAAGTCTTAAGTAAAGCGTGGCGGTCCTTACTAAATAAAATAGACGCCGCTAGGAAAAAAAGCGATTCGAATCTTTGATACTATGACCTTTGCTATGAAGGGACTTTCTTCTCTTTAAGTTCTTTTATTGACATTGAAACAAGTCAACGGAAAACAGCGGAAAACACACTGATCGGACGCGACTTATGGACGCGACTTACGGACGCGACTGACAGCTGCGATTTAGATAATAATTGTACATTGAAGTGTGCAAACTATACGGCGTAAGTCGCAGACGTTTTGTATGGGCTGTCAGCCGCGACAGACGTCAGTCACGGACGTTTTTGCATGGGCTGTCAGTCGCGTCCGATCAGTTTGTTTTCAGCTTAACGCCATGTTCGAGCTCTACTAGAAATTTTGACATAGAAAGAAACTCAAACGCATTTAATTGTAAACAAATATAAACATTCAATATTACAAAATACAAAATTAAAATAAATGTATTAAAACTATAAAAAGAAAACCTTTTCTAAATCGTCCCCATCAGGCAGAGTACCGAGCAACTGCATTTATCCTTCTCCGAAGTATCGATGAGATGACGCTATGCTCATCCCGCTGGGGGCTATAAAATTACTCTTGCGTTTCTAGTTTTTGAATAACCAGCCCCCTGATATAAGATACGATTCCGCGCGAATTCTTTCCTGATTTCGGAAACCTCTGTTAATGACACTTTTAACAGAGGTTTCCGTAAGAATGTTTCCGTTTCCGCGCGGAATCGCATCGCGAATCAGGGGGCAGGGAGGTTATTATAACCTCTTATTCCCAGCCAAGTTCCAGCCAGTCAGCAGTCACGTAACACTAAATACGTGAAGTTTGACGTTTCCTAATGTCACCAACATGTTTAAAATCCATTAATAGACAACCAAACTAGTATTAATCGAGTTATTATTCTAATAAGACATTATAATACGAAAAAAAACAAGGCAATTGCTGGCCGTATATTGAATTGCCTGGAACCATGCAGGTTTGTAATGGTCATAATAGCCCCTCGGGTGTGGCATTATTATATTTTGCGAAATATTTAAAGCGGTAAAACAATTTCTGAATGACCACATGGTTCGTAGCAGGAGCGAGTGGACGGATATGGTCAATTCTGTTAATAAGTTGTGTCCTCTCATATTATTCCTGTTAGATTGAGTTATTTTTATCCAAATCCTAATATATGACCAGTTAGATACTGAATTTAACCAATTCCGAAGGGGATAGGTTTATATTCGATACTATGTAACATAGATGATAATAGATAGAGATCTGAAAATTTATTTCAAATAAAATGTAAATTATCAAAAATGAGAGCTAGATATAAGAGCATTATTGAATGCTCTCATAAATTAGCGGGCCTTATAGAGTTTAAAGTAATTGTTATTCTAATGTCTGGTTGACACATATTAGGTAGATAAGTAGGTAACTTAATTTATTTAACTTCATGTAAACAAATTTAGCAAGTGGCTAATTAAATGAATTATAATTAAATTAAAATTGAATTAACTACTTCTCTTCTTAATACGTGTAAACTTTAAAAATAAATTACCTTATAAACTATCAACTTGTAAGTTTCTTTTCGCATGCACACATTTCGAATAATTTTCCGCGACCTGCTACAAATTTTGAAGAAAAATTTTTAAGTCAAAGCAAGTAGTATCTGATGTGTTATATTTTCAATATCCTAACTTTTTAACTTTTCGCTTGTTAAAAGTTGTTTTAAACTGGATTTATTTGATACAAGTATCGTAGTTCAAAGTGTAGCATGTGCAATTTATAGTTTAGTGTTCTGAAAATCCAGTTTAATAAGATCTGCTTTCGGGAACTTTTTGCATAAATTGATGTATATTCTTTTATAAACGAGTTTCTTGTGCTACCAAAAGGCAAATTATGTTCCCTTTTGTCAATTTTATTCCCACCGCTGCCACCATGTGATATTGAAATCTGTCAATTTATTACTTTAGACAATACACGCATTGCTCTGCTCTTAAGGTCATTTTAAACCGCAATGTAGCGCAACAAACGTAGATCTATTAAATCTGTCAATTCCATACATAATAATTTAGAAATGCATACGCGTTTCCACGCATTGCGGTATGAATTAAAAAAGAAAAAACTCACACCGCAACGTGTCATAAGAATAGACGAAAATGCATTAAATCAGTTGATTTTATGCATAATTTAGAATTGCATCTAAACGTGTGTGTGTTGACCCTAAGTGTCAGAAACGTGGCGCATCGATACGCGTATATATGTATTTCTAAAGTATTTAATTGACAGATTTCATTGTCTTTTGCCTAACGTCTCACGCAATATGGAATATGCATGGTTTTTTATTATGTAATTAAATAAATCTTACGTTATTGAAAAACGATGAAGTCCAGTTTTTTGATAAAATTGAAAACAACAAAGTTACAAACCTTTAAAGTAGTCAGTTAGAAAGAGAGATCCGATATTA